>OMNV01012966.1:15314-51634 GCA_900303265.1 Brotula barbata
GGTGGTGAGGGAGGGGGGCATTCTGCAGTACTTGTCTGCTGCCTTTGATCACACGAGAAAAGCAAGTGTCATTCTTTGTATCCGCGCTGGTTTCATGAAAGCTCAGCTAACTACTTTATCAGCGTCAGTGTCACCGCCGTTCGCCGCCAAAGCTCTGAAGCAGGTAATCTTCTTCACATTCCGTCCCGTCTGCGTGATACGTTCAATCTTCTCGGAATCCAGTCCCTTATGCCCCCACCACCAAAAAAAAGGGTGCAGAGTAAATACAATTTGGGGATCATGGGGGAAGAAGAGACAACATTTTGCCTGACATGGATCTCTGTTTGCGGCGTGCCAGAAGTGCCATGTTAGTGGTTTTGGCTAAAGGGGCTTGAAGGAACAATCTTCGTCTAAGTTGACAGTTTGTTGTGTCACTTGTAGATGGAGCTATCTCCGCTTCGTCCCTGTGGTGAAGTGATCCCTTAAATGTTGCTTTTCTCATTCAGTGTGTTTTGACAAATAAATCATCCGAATCATTCCTTTCAGACTTTTTTTTTTTTTTTTTTACATTATCTTCAGGCCGACTGATCTCCAATGAAGATCTCTGACTATTATGACAGTAATCAATTATGCAGTGGTGTCATTTATCTAAAAAAAAAAATCTTCCTCCTCTTATGTGAGATATATAAGTGTGAACATAATGCAGCCTGAAACACAGAGGGTAACTCGTGGCGTTCTATTGCATCTTTCTCTCATCATTTCCAATTTCTGTTCACTGTCACAAAAAGGATAACATATGTTGAGGGAGCTACTCTCTTCCACTTAAGAAAAGGGAGACGAGAAAAAAAAAAAAAAGCCAGGAGCCCAGCTCAAAAATAGAACAATCTGTCTACATTTGTCACACATTGTCACACAGTTATGAGAAATTGTGTGAATCTGTTTAATGCCAAAATCCCTTAGAATCTGACGAATCATATCTGCAGTCAATCCCCGCTCGTAGGCTTCATGCTGTCCTTAAAATTTAGCAAGATGCTCGGATGAAAATGAAAAGATGGGAAAATGCCTCAACATCCAATTTCGTTAGATTTCATCATCATGTCTCAATAGTTACGCAGGGTTATTAGCTCAAGTATTTGTCCTTGGCATTCTTAATGTTAATTCTTAATGAGATCTTTGATTTTCCCCATTTGTCAAGGGAAGGGTGTCTTGGTGAATCCACTGCAGTGCAACAGCACCCTCTATGGGTGAAAGGTGGTACGACTACATCAGTGCACAGAGCTTTATCATCTCCAACACTCCTCAAAAAGAACAGAGGCAGAGAAAATTCCTTTGTGTCGGAGTGTTTAATGACTGGTTTGTGCTGAGTCATTTCTTTCATCTTAATTCGATTGCACTGATGAAACATGTTAAAACTCAAACTGTTAAGACGCACAAGCTCAAATCAGTGAGCTCATTCTTGACTCAGAACGCAGTAGAATAGAGAGAGAGATTTCTGTATATTTTCCACCACGTTTGAAGATATGCACACATGTACATATTGTTGGACAAGAATAGAATAGATTGGAATAGAATAGAATAGAATGCTACAAAATAGAATAGAATAGTAGACAATAGATAAGAATAGAATAGTACACAAAAGATAAGAATAGAATAGAATAGATTAGAATGATACACAATAGAATAGAGTAGAATAGAATGGTACACAGTAGAATAGAATTGTAAAGAATAGAATAGATTACGATAGAATAGATTAGAACAGAACAGAACAGAATACAATAGAACAGAATAGAATAGAATAGAATAGAATAGAATAGAATAGAATAGAATAGAAAAGACATGAGGAGGTCCTATTGTATTTGTTGCTCTGCAGCAACCATGAATTATTTTCCTTGTGTTGGTCATCCTGTTTCTATAGCAACAATGTTTCATTATGATTGGATTAATTGATTTGGATGTAAATTCTACATTATTGTGGCTTATGGTATATGACTCATTCAGACATGAAGTGAGGCCTTCAAAGACAAATGAGTTCATCCTAATGGGAGTGCAGATATATTAACTTTAAGGTAAGGACAGTTATTGATTGGACAAAGGGTTCATGCGTTTTGACTGTAAAACAACGATAATAATGACTGTAGTTTTGTAATTAAACGGTCCATTGTTAAATATTACGACAAAATCATGCATAGGCAATTATTTCCACTTACTTTGTACTTTGTTACTAAGGCTCTGCCCAATTCTAGTTAATAATGATTTGGAAATAACTGACATGTTTTGAAATTTTAGCCCATTAAATATCATTTGCACTCATATTTCAGAAAAATAAAACTCTGCAAATGTGAATTCATGTAAAAACCATCAGGTCGGACAGGAGCAGAGGCCAATAAAGGGGAGCTGAAAAGTCAGAGATTAAAGCAGTTTAATCGTTAAAACAACTTAGCTGTGGGGTACGAAAGCCTGTAATGCAGATGACCGTTTTTTTCCTTTTTTTTTCTTTTTCGAAGCACAGTAAATAAAGACGTGTAAGCGAGTATTCTGTATGCAGCAGCCATCCAGATCTTACAAACAGACTGGCGTGGGGTGCTGGTGAGGGTGCAACTATTTGGCTGGTAAACAAAGGAAAGCACAAGCAGTTGGTCCTCAGTCTGTGATGAGAAAGTGAGATAGAAAGAGAGCCACATATCAACCAACATGTTTTCTTGACTTGAAAAGTGGGCGCCGCAAAGAGAACTAACCGAGGTCGATGCCTTCATCAAACAATTAGTTGAGTTAAAGCGAGACAACAAGCATGGAAATGAGGATCCGCCCACTGAGGAGCCGAGTTCATCTCCATGCAGGGATTTGCACATGCAGAGGAGAATGGAATGCTTTTATTTAGGTCTGCATGCTGTACAAAAGCATAACAAAAACATAAAAATCTGCAACCTTTGGCCCCAAAAAACAATGAGAGTTACATTACAATTACAAATTCCTCCCGTTCTGAATGAGTTGTCATTTTTATGAGAATAAACAGCTACAAATCTAAAAATTCTAGTCAAAGTCATGTCAGTGAAGTGCTGTTTGGAATCCAAATCTTCACATGCGCCCCATAAAAATGTAAAACAGCACTTCGCGTTCGCCAAAAGACTTGGAAAGCTGGTTTGGAGGCCTGTGTTTGACTTGTTGAGTGTGTGTGTGTGCGTGTGTGTACAGCGTTATTCCAGGGGTCATGAGATACAGTGTAAATGTACATACCAAATATTTGCTTAGCCAGCATGCCGAGAAAAAAAAAAAAAAAACACAAACCAGCGTAATCACCATACGAAGGTTGAGAAAGATCACCAAAAATATGTACAGTGTGAAATATCAATATGATATATTTTTGTCATTCACATTTTTGTAAACCATAGCTGTAACTTCGAAGACAAGCAAATGACTTTGGTGTTCTGTAGCTGGAGGCTCGTTTAAAAAAGAACAGCACAAAAATTAGAAGTATAACACATTATTTGGCAGAACAAAAAAAAAAAGTATTTTAATAATTCCTCCCTTGCGATGCATTCTGGGAACAAAGCTACAAAACGATGTTTCTGAAGACCATGACTGTGTTTATAGACCACACACTCCATAGATACATCTATGTGTCATGAGATCTTTTTTTTTATTTGAACTTGGCTAAAAAGAGAATTATATAACCCTAAAAAATAGACTGTATGTGATGGCACTGATAGGGAATACTGGTGTATAAGTATACTGACTCTAAATGTCCTCTGTTCTTTCATTCATTCATTCTTATGGACATACACGGAGCATCTCATAAAACTGTAACAACAAATCAGTACAACAAAAGCTTGGCACTAATTTGCTACGACTTCGCCAAGTTTATGAAAATTCTTGATCTGTTGAGAATGTGGAGAATGTGCGGCGCATACCAGTCTTCTGAGCAAAGTCCTCCCACTGGGCAGACAAGTCCACTGATGATACAAACAATGGTTTCTGGGCATCTAGAGCGACGTTCTCCTCTGAAAATCTGCAAGGCTGAGGGTAAAAATAATGCATCGTTCTCACAGGACCTGACTGTTGTTTTTCTTTGCTCTTCTCCCATTTGCTTCCCGCGCAGTCGTGAGACAAAACGCTCAAGGCAATTTCACCACCACCACCACGCAGGCGCCGGCCCTGCCGATGTTGAGAGGGACCTCCTACAGGAAGACACGGAGAGGTTAACACGCAGCGTCTCAGCTAAGTCTGTCTTCAAAGAGAGACTTTACTTCATGTAGATACGGGAGTAGGCTGTAAAATGCACGGAGCTCCCCGGCGTGTTCATTTAAAACGAGCACACAACAAACGCACAAACGCACCTCCATCCACTCGTTGTTCTGTGCGTCGTAGGACTCCACCGTGTTCAGGTACGACTGTCCATCGTAGCCACCTACGGCGTACAACCGGTCCCCCAGCAGGCAAACACCCACCGCGTCCCGGGGGACACTGAGGGAGGACACGGTGGTCCAAGTGTCCGTCTTTGGGTCATACCTGAGGACAAGAAGAAATAAGAAAAGCAGGGACATTTTCACGTCTGGTTTTGTTGCCTTGAGTTGAATAAATCAAACTCTAGCAGAGACAAACGTCCCATGCCTGCTGACTGAGACACCCACAGTTCCTGCTTTTCACAAAATTTGGAACTAAAGCCAACGTGAAACTCACAAAACTGTCTCCTGAACAGCAGCATGTCCCTGTCTCATCCAGAGACAGCGGCCCTCATCAAGGCAGAATTTGCTGCGTTAAGACTTTTCTCATTATGCCGACAAGTAGGATGAGGACATCTGGGACATGGACATGATTCAGCTCCCATTTCTGTCTAATGAGGACATTGTCATCTGTCTTGCTGACAACTAAGCCTGAGACGCTCCAGTGTGATGTTATGTCCTGCGGTTTTAAGTCTGAAAACCGTCCCCACACAGAGCTAAAACGTCTGAGAGGACACACGGATATTAAAATGTCAAGTTTTGGGTTCACATAGTGAATAGTCAGCATGTTAGTTACCTAAAAATTAACAAAATACTCCTAATTACACAAGTGAAGTAACTTAGTAAGAAAGGATTGTCTCCGGATAAAATGACCAAAAGGGGCAAAAATAGCATTTGATACTAACAATCTGATCAATTCATTTAAAATTAATATTCAAAATAATTTAGGTGGTTGCAAAAACAACATAGAGAAAAACTACACCTAAATTACAAATGATTAAAAATACAGGAAAGTATTCTGAGCACAGGGGAAAAGTGTGTGGGGGGGACATTATATGACCACCAGATGGCGCCAGATACTACAAAATGATTCCATCTGTGGAAACTATGATGTCTTCAATGTCTCTCAGTGAAACGCAGGCATGTCTCGAAGTGCAGGAACAGGGTGTGGATCAGAGGAGCCAATCAGGGAAACTGGCTTTTGTTTTTGTTCTCTAGAGAAATGCAAAACCTTGAGCTCCACCATTACAGATCACTAAACTGTCCAACTATTCAAAACAGATTATACAACTTTGGCAGGCTCTCCCTGTCTCTGTGGGTGTGTGCGTGCGTTTGTGTGTGTACCAACAGCCTCGTACACTGACCTCTCAACGCAGTCAGAAAGTCTAGAACAATGGTTGGAAGCAGGGGCGTCATGTCCACCTACAGCATACAAGAAGTTGTTGTAGGTGGCCACACCCACGCCCCCTCGCCTCTTAGCCATGGGGGCACACATGCTCCACTTGTTGGTGTGCGGATCGAAGCATTCCATCGACCTCAGACACGAGCTGCCGTCCCGACCGCCGACGGCAAACAATCTGGAAAATTCAAGAAAAGAGACCGGCAGTTTTACACGTACGTGGTTCTAGAAACAATGCATCTTCTCTTCTTCTCCCCTAGAAGGATGACATCAGAGGCCATATCTCACAAGGCCAACGGCAAGACAGCAGAGACACACACATTCCTTGTTGTCTATTCGTCTCCTAGATGCAGACACAAATCAAGCTTATAGTCAGTGTACTCAAGAACAAATGTATTTACAGTTTGCCGGGCTCACGGGAGCGCTGTTGTTTTTCTTTCATTTTAAAAAGGAATTCAATACATGAACATAAATATATTTAGCTTTTAAACCACCTAGATTACCCTGGTTAAGTCACTACACCAACCTCCGTAGTATTGTGGCAGTTCCTTACAACAAACAGACAATTTAATTCTACATTCAACCAAAGTGATAACAAATTAAATGAAATCTACACCAGAGCAATGTGTAGGATTTCTCTGATATTCGAGATAAGTACAAACATTTTAGTTTGTACATTGTTCTTTTAAAAGCAAAATGAGCGATGTGACATCATTTAAGGAACCCTGAAAATCATGATTAGTACACAGTATGGAACACATAAACATTTGAATGTGATTCAGAGAGCTACACCTCCTAACGCTACACACGGTGGGCCCTTTCTATTTTTTTATGAGAAGACCACGGTAGGAATAAAACTCAAAGATTCATTGTGTCCATCCTCCATGATTTTAATGACTGCAGTGCAGTGTTTTATGTATTTTTAATCATCAAATAAATTAATTAGCGCTGGCATCACGTCCGAGTGCAAAGTGTTTCTGCACACTGCGTCCTGTTTAGCCCAAATATAAAGAAAGCTGAATGTGACTTTATCTCTGACGGTTTATGTAGAGTCAGAGTTATTTATATAGTAGAGTTATTTCCATTCATTTACTTGCAGCATGAGAGTCAACAGATTCTGGAATGTTGCTTGAGTTAAGTAATCCGATACTTTCATTACACACAAGTGACATGATAATTGCATGGGATTGTGCTCGCCAGGTTTCAAGTGTCTGCAAAGGGAGTTTGGGATAGATTAGTAAAAAAAAAAAAAAAAAAAGGTAACAACACTGACACGGCTTTAATGATGGAACCTTCAATCTTTCAACATCTAAAGAGTAAACATCGCCTGATCGCTGTTTATTTTATTGTAAAATGCCTGGACTTGTGTGTGTCTCCTGGTTGCCTGTGGATCTCCAGACGCCTCCGGCTGGATGGGATATGAGAGGAGACAGCTCGTCAAAATGAGTGACAACTGTGGGAAAGCAACACGATCAGATGAGGGGGAAAAAAAGAGAGGAAGTAGACACGGCCCCAAGGTGAAGCTGCACATTTCAGCTTCTCTCCACAGCAGGATGACCCGGACGCAGATGCTGAAACTTACTTTCCATTGAGCGCGGTGACCCCCATGGTGCTGCGCGGTGTGGACATGCTGGCCACGTAGTTCCACTGTCTGGCCTGTGGGTCCCAGCGCTCCACGGTGTTGAGATAACTCCAGCCATCATGGCCTCCTACGGCATACATGGGACCCTCCAACACGGCAATGCCTGCACAGGATGCAAACACATGCAACGGTTAGGAAAACTGATTATTATGATGATTGTTACTTAAGTACTTTGCCAGTATACCAATATAATATACTAATATATGCATGGGATGATGTAAATGCGTATAAATCCATCCATCCATTCCCCTATCCTATGCTGACCACCAGTCTACCGCAAATAGAAACAAACAACTCAGTCACACTGTCATTCACACCTATGGGCAATCTAGATATTCTAAATCACCTTAGATGCATGTTTTTGGACGTGGGAGGAAACCTGAGTACCTGGAGGAAACCAATGTAAACACAGGGAGAACATACATAACTCAAACGCAGAAGGACCAGGGTGGGCCCGGGATTCAAACCCACGACCAATTGTAAAACTGTACAGAAAGTACATCATACACAAATGTAGAAACGTTGGCTGTATTGGGAACAATATTATGATATAACTGGACTTTCCTCATTCTCTGGATGTAAGAGGTGTCAGGGGTATTTGTGTTCTGTATATTGTGTAGATAGTGTACATCACAGTGGAATAATGCCACATAATTTGTGCAAGAGCTGAAAAGCCCCCTGTAGATCCAGCAGAGCTAGTCATAACTGTAACTCCCACACCCCAGCTCCCATCTTGGCTGTGATAATAAACGTCTTCCAGTATCCAAAGGGGCAGTTAAAGCCACAATGTATTCAACGCCTCCTTAAAATGTCCTCCGAGGCCGGGGCAGCACTGACATCCTTCAAATCCTCACATTAAAGCGCAGTGGAAGCAGCACGTATATCATGTGTCAGTGAATAATCAATGAAAAGAGATAAAAGCGCCTCGCCGGACAAAACTTTTTCAGCGGTTCCTGAAGAGAACGACCCAGAAGCTTCACTTCTCCTTTTGGAATTGAGCAACCGGGCAGAGTGAGTCACTCCGATTCAGCTGGCCAAATCAATATTAAAAAACAGGAAGAGTATAAAAGCACATTGTTATTCCTCAAGTCGCAGAGGAAAGTTCTTCTCAACAACATCAGCGGAGAGGATGTTTCGACACAATGGATTTTCGTGGGGCAGCTCTGATTTCCGTCGGTGAGTTTAGTGATGTCGAGGGTACGCCAGTGCATCCCTGATTGACGCAAACACGCTCAGACAGAAATACATTTCTCTTTCTTCTCTTCACAGGAGGCAATGGCTCAAATATATTCAGGCTAAAAATATGCAGCACAAGTTTTTTTTTGCAACAGCAAAGATGAAAGACAACAGGCGTAATCTGTCCAGTGTAATACCCAGGTCTGACTGATGCTCCGGACCACATCGGGTGAGTGAGCTGAACGCTTTGACAAGATCTCCCCGTTCTGATACCCAGACCCGTTTCAACTGTGAATCAAAACACTTGTGATATGAGATTTATTGGACAGGGGAGGTTAAAGAAGAGAGAGGCCGGTGCAGCCTGCCAAGCTCTGACAGGGGAATGGGAAAATATCAAAGGTCTATCTGACGCCAAACGTGGGATTTTTATTCCATACCATGACAGCTTCAACCCCTCTGAGCCGTGCAGCCGGCCATTTTGGTTATTCTATCACATCAGGTAACTTAACAAATCTAAAACATTCAACAAACACCATTAACTGAGAGTTAAACCTCCCATTTTTCTATTTGTTCATTGTGGATGTCTGTTTTTTTCCACCGTGTTCTTTGATGTTACAACAGTAAGGGTACATGGCAATAGTAATAAAAGAGAAAAGTGCAGATAATATCAGATAAGAATCTTTTAAAACGGTAACAAATCATTTTCATGTCACGACGAGGTTTAATAATCCTGTGAGCTCCACGCCATATTTCACTGTCATGTGGCTTAAATATTAGAGCTTATGAAACTGTTTCTCATATACTGTATTTATGTTTCAAATCAACAGTCTTCACAGCCAGATTAAAATCAGAGCGCAAAACATACTAAAATGTTACACGCCGTTATTGTACGGCAGACCACGGATCTCTGAGGAGGGATGAATAATAAATAAAGAAAGAAATGAGGCGGAAAAACTATGATATGGAGCAGATCTAAAAGGTACCAAAGGATAAATAAGACACAAAATAATTTATAATACATGTCTAGGCTTTGAAGAATGATTTAAAGAGAGGATTTAAAGGTTTAAGCAAAAGAAACCCAGAAACCAAAAGAGAGACGTAAGCCTTCATGGTGAGACCAGATTCATTTAGTCCCATGATGCCCCTGCTGGAGGATCACAGGCATTACACTGCAGCTTCGAGTTTCTCCCTTTCTCTCTCCCTACCGTGTAACCATGTATGGATTTATACATAAAGTCAGTACTAAACCACACGAGCAATGAGTGCAGAGGGGCCGCGGTCCACAGTCTGCGGTTTCATTATAATGAAATAAATCCTCACACTCACCAAGTCCATGTCTGTGTGTGGACATCGGGGGCATGGTGGACCAAACTTTGCTGACTGGATTGTAACACTCCACCATGTTGGATGTCTTCAGTCCGTCCCTGCCTCCCACCACGTACAGCTTGTTGTCAATCACCGCCACACCAAACTGTAGCCGCCGCCCGTTCATGACCCCAACCTGGACCCAGGTGTTGGTCCGCAGGTCGTACTTCTCGATGGTGGTGGAGCCTAAAACCAGCACCACAGCAGTCAGAACTCAAACTTGAAGTTGTACTCAGACAGTTTTCAGTCTCCTTGATTTCAACATATACAGACTGTACCTTTGGTGGCATCCATCCCCCCCACGGCGTAGAGGGCACCCACGGTGGACTTTCTCGGTTTGGTTCTTGGGCTCTGGAACATGGGACGTCGCTCGGGCAGAAGATGGTACTTCATAGCTTCCATCAGTAACTTCTGGCATTCCAGATCGTCTGAGAACATTTTGTTGTTTTCCAGATCTGCCAGGAGCTACATTTAAAACAAAAAACATATTAACAAGGTACATTATTAGAATGGTGAAGAGTAAAGAATCTAATAGAGAGACAGAGAGAGAGAGAGAAATCTGTCTTATGTTGACCATGATGTGCTTAATGGGCCTAAACTCAATTTGGTACTTCATGTGTTGTATTCAGTTTATTTCAAGGCAGACCTGAGTAGATAATTATATGATAATACATTAATAAATATAGAGTCAGGAGAACATCTGGTATTCCAACACTGGAAACTTTGAAATAATATATTGCTGAAAATTAAACAAATGTTACTCTGCCCATCGTATTATGTTGATATGTGTAAGTATTTATGTGAGTTTGTAGTATATATATATATGTGTAATATGGGAATAATAAGGCATCTCACAGATAAAAGTTAACAATCATGAGAGAATTTAGTGTCTGCGGTAAAATACATGCAGTGTCAGAAATCCCAAAGGACCAAAACCTCACAATTTGCATTTACAGAGAATAGAGCCCCGAGATATTATTATTTGTTGCAATAAGTCCCAATGAACGAAGTTATAAAATTCTGATGGGCGTAATAATTTTCTGGAAGGTAATCTGCAAGTGAAAATAAAATGCATTAAAGCGCGAATGGGAAATATTTTCACACTCGGGATCTGTAAGAATCTGCTGTTCTGTGCTTGATGTGATGTAAATTGCGGATCTCAAATTGTAAAATAATGCATCAAGGAAATAACGCAACGCTTCATAAAACTCAACTCCAGCATTTAAAAGAAAAATAATTCAAACATAAGCAAGGCGTTCATAGCTCCCCTGGGCATATAAAACCCATGTATTACTGTGTAGTGTCACTTTGATTTGTACCTGAGAGGGAATTTTGTCAGCAAAGACATAAACAAACCATTATTGGCACTGCGGTGGTTATTTGCCTTTCAGAGGTCACTTTGAAGGCAGAGAGTGTGTAGGGTACCTGTCAGCAGTAAATATCCGTGACGGTGAATATAAAACTGTATACTGCGTGTGTTTGGGCACTAAAACTCAGTATAAAACGCAGTATAATACGCCACCTCTTCATCGGCTCTCTCACCTGAGGAGGAAGAAGAGGCAGGCGGATGTAGGCGAGAAGCAGCCCGAGGTCCTGCTGTCGAGGCTGGACGTCGTACCTCACCCACATCATCAGAGCCTGGAAGATGGTCTCTTCGTCGGGAACGTTGATGTCATCACTGGAGAGCAGCTTGACGATCTCAGCCGTGGGGAGGAGCAGAAACTCCTGGTTCTGAATGACCTCTAGGAAATGTTCCTGTAACACACAGCACAAGAGTCTCCTTTTGATCACTGATTCAACTATTTTCCATCTTTTGATCCTTTTTTTTTAAACAGATGTTCTTGTTATTGTTTCGTTTTTGTTCTCTCTCATGCCCTCCGACCCCTTTCTGTATTTGTCTTCTTATTGTATTTAATATCACCTGCTATCATCCACTGTCAGTTTATTGGAGGTTTCCAGCAACAGCCGCAAGAAAATTGGGGATGCAGCAAAGTACACCCTAAAGTTGTGGAAGACACTACCCATAGATATGAGGGAAGCCAGCTCACTAAAACACTTTTAAAAGAAAATTTAAAGATATCTCTTTACTAATGCCAATACTCAGCTCTTCATCGCACAATGCACTACTGCACCTCTCTAAGATTTAACCTCATTTATGCACTTATGTTCTGTAATCTATCCTGTCTGTATTCTGTCTTTTAATCTAATTCTATTCTATGTATTTTTACCTAGTTAGTTAGTTAGTTAGTTTAATTTTATCTTCATTTTTTTCTATGGATGTTCTTAACAGGCTTAATGTTCATCTTATTCTATTTCATGTGAAGCAGCTTTTTATCATTATTTTTGTTTTTTTGTTGTTATTAGCTGCTGGATGACTTAAATTTCCATCTGGATTAATAAAGTATCTATCTATCCATCCATCCATCCATCCATCCATCCATCTATCTATCTATCTATCCATCATCATCTATCCATCCATCCATCTATCCATCTAATTTCTTGCTATAAAGCACTTTCAGCTGCATTTCCTGTGTGAAATGTGCTGTATAAAAGTTATTATTACTTATTGTTGGGTAGAAGCTATACAACATTTCTTACACTAATGAGTTCACATTTAACATCTATTTATCTTATTTCTGTGGTAACACAGTGCTCCAACAAGCTGCCCCAGGTGTCCCAGTTGTCTTAATTACGTTGCACCGTGTATCGCCATACTTATACACACACATCACACATGTATTGACTGCAGTAGCTTCCTATACCACAGTTCAAGCTAGGGAATCCAATTTTCCAAGGATACTGCGAATTAAACATCTATTTTTTCTTTAAAAAATAGAGAGAGCAGGTGAACAGGAGAAAACGTCAGATTATAGACTTATCCACACAACTGGTAATGGATGGTCATCTAAAAGTAGTCCAGACTACAAATCAAGTCTGGCATCAACCTTAAAACTCACACAAAACCCAAGCGAGGCTTTTAATGAGTATTGATGGGGTGCAGTGCATCATGCATCAGTTTTGTGGAAGCTGTTCTCTATTGCCTTCCTAAAGATTGATCTTCCATTTACTGGCCAGAAGCCCAGGCGATATTACAGCACTGCGTGGCTACCTCTTCAAGGACATTGTCTCTGAGCAGTTCCATTAAGGATGGTGCTCCATAAAACACCCTGTACGCCTCTATGTGATGTCCAACATGACAGACAGTGAATCCTTGGCCTGAACGCTGCCCGCTTTCCTCTTTGAATGAGGCCGCTGAGCAATAATTGTTATGCTGACAGAATAACTTTAACAAATCAAGTGCTCGGCGTACTGCGAGCGTGTTCACAATTACGAAAAACAAGCAAGCAATTGATCATCAACGTGAAACAAATTACGAAGTCTCGGCCCAATCTATTATGCGAGCGGCTTTTAAGAGCTTAACACAGACAGACTTAATGAAATGAGGGACACAAATTGATCTGTTTTGGTATCACTGAGGGGGAAATTCCATCCAAGTCATTGACATTGCTTTAAACTGATTATTTGTAATTACGTTCTCCAAATGCTGACGACTAAATTAAAAGTTTAAACACATTAAGTTCACAAGCATTTGAAAAGCTGATGGCTAAACAATTGGTGAGTAAAGTGCCTGGGAAATAAGTTCATTTGGAAGAGATACAAGATGATTTAATGAAGGCAAAAGTCTAAGAGGGAATACCTATTAAAGCTGCAAGGCGGAAATTGTCCTTTCTTATAATCTATGTTTTTTAATGAGACTAACTCACTAAATCTGAATATTGTGTACCAGTCAGCGATTTTCCTTTTTTTGTTGTTTTGTTTTGTGTTGTTTAACTGCAATATTCATTACGATATATGACATGTGAAAACAAAACATATCCCTCGCAGAAAACTAGATTCCAGGGAATAAAATGTTACATTTTTATCCAATGCAAAGTGAAAAGGCAACTTGTTCACAAAGGAAAAGGGTGTCAAAAGCGGATCTGGGCTGCCCTGGCCAACCAGGAAAAACAAGCTTATCAAAACACGACCCGCTCCTCTCAGAACCCAGAGGATGGACTTCCAGGAAGCCCTGCTCTCTCTCTGCTCATTAATGAAGCCATTGAACAGGAACTTGGTCCTCTTGTGCAGTTTGCTGATTAGATTAACTTCTTGGTCCTCTACGGGGCCTACGTAAACAGACGGAGCAGATGTCCTTCTGGAGATAACGCCTGTCTCACACTGTCAATTCTGCACGGCCAGCGAGACGTTATCTGGTAGAAAAATGTGCACGGATGTCAATCCTATGCAAATGTCTCTGTGCAGGGATACACAGGATGTGCAGCCTTTGGACCAGACCGACATTGTAATAATCAACATATCTCCCAGTGACATTCGCACAAGCAAATTAGATCAAATGAAAGCATGAAACTTTTCCATTTCTATTCAAATGTGCATGTCGTTCATATCTCTGCTGAAATTACATTCTTTAAATAAACAATACACCACCGCTTCATTCCTTTACTGTCATGACAGGTTGTATACATCCTCCAGCGTCTAAGCAGAGGATGGTCACAGATAAACCACGGCAATTTGGGTGCATATGCGTCCATTCATTAAACTGACCAATTTAGATTTGATAAGATTAAAGAATAACCTTTCATGGTTATTGCATCCACTCTAATCAGTGTCTAACGTGGTTTCACTTCATTCGTTGGACGTATAATTAAATAGGCGATGCTGCAAATATGGGAACTTTTATGTCTTTTATTTTATTTTTCCTTGAAATAGATTAAATGTAATTTCAAACTAAAATAGATCATGTTAGATGAAAGGTTAAAAGAATATAAGAAACGGTATAAACTGAGAGCTCAGGCACAGTGACATTCTGTACGCAGGCAAATTCAGGATCATATTATAAACAAGATGCTTTTTTCTTTTTTTTTTTACCTATCACAATAAATATGAAGCTGAAACCTTGAACCCCCCAGGATGTCATTACTACAGCTTTCCAACATTTCTCGTATATGTCTTGCCGATCCTGATTGTAAATAAATAAGCTCTCCTTCCTACCATGGTGTAGTTGTGAGCTACGTTTAGAAGGTCAACACAGCCCTGGGCGTCTGCGAAGGAGCGGATTCCCAGGCAGTTGGAGGGATGAAGCTGTTTCATCAGAAAGTTACAGCAGACCTGGATGACCTGTGAGAGCTGGAGGAGGCAAGCTGCTGCCAATAAACTCTCAATGGTTTCCTCCTTCAGCTCAATCACACCTGCAATACAAAGGCAAAAGTATAATTATACTGTATCTTAGCACCAAGAGGAGGGGGTGGTGTACAGATTTTAATTTTGATTGTTTTGTTTGGGGGTTTGTTGTTTAACTTTTGCAATGCTTTAATATGAAAAACATTTCTGCAAAACAGAAATGTATTATCTTAAATGTGAGTAAATGTAACAACCCCACAAGTCAGAAAAACTCCATTATACAGGCAGTAAAAATTTTTGCCAAAAGATTGAAAGATTTAGCATTGAAATATATTCTATAAGCGACAAAAATATCCAATGTAACAAGTACATGTACCAAATCTAACTAATGCTGTCTTTCAGAGGTTTACACTCAAAATATATTATCCAGAGGTGCATATACCAGTCCAGATGTTGGTGCCAGTTAATTCATAAAATTCTTACTGCTTGCTATTCTTAAACTGTAAATCGCTATTCTATAGAAACAACAAAAATATTGTCCATTAATAAGTACAGAATCAGCGAATTCTCCCAAATTACAATACTTACACACAAGAGTAAATGTATGTAGCGACCTTCCACCTCTGGATGCACAGCAGCACCCAGTAGATGATGATGAAGATGATGATCGGGTCACGTGCCATGTCATCTTTTAAATATCTTATATCTGTCCAGGCTGGTGTTTCACATTACGGCCTGTCAGTCAGCCCCAGAAATGAATTGCTACATCAATGTGCTTTAATCACACTTGAACATCAGAGGTCTCATAACAAGTTATAAGAGCTGGTTACCGCCTTTATGAGCCTTTATGAGCCTTTATGAGCACTCACCAGTGTAGGCAAAATGAACCAGGGCTCTGAGGGCCTCGGGATCCACCCCCTCCATCTTAATCTCCTCCTGCTTGGCCTCTCTCACGTCGTTGGTGAACATAGCAGCAAAGTAGTCGGACACGGCACTCAGGACCAATCTACCAATAAAAAATGTATATTATGTTTATGATTATATATCTGTTGGAGATCTAAATTCCAATGAGGTGAAGTAATAAATCGATCAGCCATGACATTATATTATCAAATACATCGTACTAATTCACGCCCTGCTAGCGGCCCCATTATTTCATGTAGTTCTGTTTCTATTTATGATTAATATGTTGGTTACGATATATGTATGTAAATGATTAAAGCACTGCTTGGAGACACTGAATAACTTGCTCTGCCCCACATACCATAATCTGCGTTCTCACATTTTTTTTCAAAGTATAATGAAATTATGCCACGCACAACACCGTGTTGCTATTAGCTACAGCAGTCACTCATCATGGTGCGTTTACAGAGAAACCTGTTAATGTATAAAAGGAAGGAGTGATCGCCTGTTATTAAAAGGAAATGAGACTGCGCTGAGCGGAATCCATCTTTGCGCTACTGCTAATATGTGATTATAATCTGGTAGTTCATCATTCATTGAGAAATAATTTGTGTGTGGCAAAGAGGGCAATGAAGAGATCACGATTAGAATAATTCTCTAGCGGCCTTTGTGAAAATTACAAATAAAATGAATCATTCATTATTAGTTTGACCTAAAGATGAGACAGCTTTGTGCTGTCCCAAAGATGTTTCCTGAGGGCGAGGGTTGCGGGTGGGGGAGTCCTGCCAACATTAATGAGCAAACAAAGCAACATTCAAAGATCCTCTCAAAGCTGCTCATCTCCACAAACTATAAGTCTGTCATTGATGGCATTGACATACAAGCAGCAGCATTCAAGGATCACAGCACTGCCTGCCATTCAGGCGATGTGATGTGTGTTCAACCAAGCATCAAATGCCCAAATATTGACACAACACACACACAGTGTTCTCCCATGCGGCAAACATAATGTGCAAAAGAGAAAGTGCAGATGTGTAATTAGATCCTGGCTGCATATAAATCAGCGAATATTGATATTATGTGGTTGAATATGAAATTTCTACGTCTCTCCTAAATTGGAAGTGTACTGGTGTGCATTTCCCAATTGATAAAATTTGTTTCGGCATGCAAACTGTGATCCTAGCCGGTGATTAAAAGCCTGTATTGACAGCTTAATAAAGTCCAGATGAGCTTCTGTTGCTCCTGGCGAATGCAAATGCAAATGTAATTAATGACATGAAAGCAGAGTGAAGCACACACCAACCTGTGGGCTGGTATCTTGTGATCTCCTGCTATCAAGAGGACATCGCACAGCTGCTTGTGCTGGAGGTAGGTCTCCATCTTACGGAAAGTCTGCTCTGCATGATTTGTGGCCTGGAAAAACTCATCAGAGGAGTTGGTGTTCATTCTGGTGAACGTGCTCAGAGCCGACCTGTAGAAGGAAGGAGAGGAGGTGCGGAGTAAATAAATGAATGATCAGAGAAAGAGGCATCAAAGTTTCACCAAAGAGACACCAACTCGGAGAAGAATCACAGAAAAACCTCCTGCTGGGTGCCTCAGCGGTTAAAGCGCCTTCCAAGTCATGCAGCGGCGTGGGTTTGATTCCGACCTGTGTCCTATGCCGCAAGTCATCCCCTTTCTCTGCCCTGTCCTTCCTGTCTGTCTCTCTACTGGAACTATCATAATAAAGCAGAAAATGCTAAATATGTAAATATTCTATTAACAGAAATATCTACTGTGTCGTTTCCGTATAAAATCGTAAAAAAATTTCCATGACAACAATTTTTCCAAAACAAATTTCCAGTTAGTTTAGCAGTCAGTTGGCACCTCTAGTACCAAGGCTGGTTCACACACCACAGCTTAAGAACCGTTGATCCAGAGCGATGGGCCCTTTCTGCATGGACTTTTGCATTTTTTGTGTCTTTTTTCCTAGCTATTGTGGATGAAATTGTTCTTTCTAGAAGAGCCGTAACAAATCCATATATAAACAAGTGAGCTGAAATGAAAGCTGTCATGGCTTAAACTCCGTGTATAAGTGGATAACTAAACACTGACTGGGACCAGCAGCATCTCCATCTATGCCACAGCTTTCCATGCACAATAAGCCTGTGTCTGTTTGTGCGTACAGTGCCATTGTGTCCACGCGTGTGTCTGTGTGTCTGCATATCTGTGTTTGCATGTGTGATTTCTAAAGACAGAGACTTAGCGAGCGAGCGAGCCCGTTTCTCATATCGCTGTGGCGAGGCTGAGTCGGCCTCCCTACAGGCTGCTAGATTACACGCTGTTTTACAGGCATCCAAGTAATCCCTCCGACTCATGGCAAAATAATGCAGCTCAGACACTCTGGTGTCCTTCACAGAGCAAATCCACTCACTGACATTTAGGCTTGTTTGTTACGCTACATAAACAGACCAAAAGCGCCACTATCGGAGAATTTACTGCCAGCTCTGTGTAAAGATTTATAGTCTTCAAGAAAAATGTCACTGCTATTTAAGGCATCACTTTACATCCGCGCTCGTCGCTGCTTGTGTGCTGATTCGGGGGCTGCAGAGACCGGATAAAGTACAAATATATGAGTTGTAATGAGTGCGGGTGTTGGCATATACCGAGCTTGATAATGTAGAAGATATGATAGGGGTGTGTACTCATATTGATATTCTAATTGACACGCTATTAAAAAGTTTTTAGCCGAGTGTGTGACTTTCTCTTCCTTGATTACAATGAGCGACTGCACATTTCCAACGGGAAGTGTTTCTATTGTGGCTGCAGTATCCTCTACCCTGGTCTTTATTGGGCGCCTTTATGCTAAATGCAAGAGTAATTTATTGTCCTGTCATGATAATTCCCAACTGAGTCTGGAGTCTTGCAGAGGAACACCAAACAAGACTGAATAAGCAATGGGGCCATAAAACTGAGATGCATTGCTTTTGTATTGCTTCGAGGCATGCTGTAAGGATTTTTCATGCCTACCAATCTCGCCGACACTAATTGCTTTGGTATTACATTCTGGGGAGTTGTAAATTTCTCTGAGGTGCGTATTTCGTTTTCAGTCGTTGGTTGGATCATCAAAGGCACAGCCGAGTTTTACAGAGGCAGTAAAGAGCCAAAAACCTTACTCCAGAGAAAGTGCTACAGGGACAATACGACACATCACACGGCCATTACGTCTGGATGATTCAAAGACCAGAATAGAATAGAATAGAATAGAATAGAATAGAATAGAATAGAATAGGGTTTTATCCTGCACACCAAGTTTTCTTCCGTGTAGTCATCACGTTATGTGCAGACACCTGTTCACACCTTGTTCGCACTGTAACACCTCAATGTGACTTGATTGGATCTGAGAAAAAACACTGCATGATAAATTGAGTTGAAGATGCCGTAAGGACGTTCTTTCCTATGATGATAATTGCAACGGAAACTCTATATGCTATTTTAAAAATAACAGAAAAGTTGCCACCTTTTTCTCGGACTGTTTCGTCCATTCTGAAGCTGCCCTCCTATCCAAATTTCGGCTATGCTTTCGTCAGACCAGATTATCACATTGCCCCAAAGGTTACGAGAATTACTGAGAACCCCAGTCCTATTCCAACGACTACCAACTTCATCTGTCTGCAAGTTCTGGTCCAAATGGGAAACGTCTCTTTCAAAATGGATTATAACAACCATTTCCCCCCTGAAGGCAGAGGAGTAGCTTGGGTTTGTCTGAAAATCCAACATCTCCTGCAAAGTCCGACACAACATGAGCCAACTTTATAAATTCCATGAGCTCCTGATGCGTCTGTATATGACACCCGGTGTTCTGGATTCAGCTTTGTGTTGAGGGAGATATACTGTGTATATATATATATATATATATAATAACTTGCTCCCTGCAGTGGGATAGAGATGATAAGTCTGCACAGAAAGAGATTTTCCTCTCCTCAATTCCCCTCTCACCAAGGCTCTCACAGACATTTCTCACGTGATGTCATTTGTTAAAGCTGACACGGCTGCTTAATATTGATAATGAAAATGGAGGAAATGTTCCTGCAGACAGTAGGCTTGTCTCCTGTTTCATAAATTCAACCAATAAAATCACAAATTTACAAAATACGGCCAGCTCGCCTTTTATGTTTAAGTATAATGAAAAATAATAATTAAAAAAGAAAAAGAAAAAAAAAAGCTATTAAGCGAAATGAATTATTGCTCCCATAAGTGTAACTTCTTACTACTGCGCACGTTTAAACCAAGTCAGCACACTTTCAATGATGAGATGAGGCCCAGCCTCTCAGGTGGAATACTGATGAAACCTTGTGGGCAGTGAGAACTACATCGGTGGAAGTTAAATCTGATAACTTAACAAGAAAATGTAGTGCTTTTGAGTTTCACACCTCTGTTGTTGAGCGCAGCACGTCGGCAGTGGCGTGATATGAAAAGGTAGGTAAATATTTTTTAATGGCATGGCAAATTTTCTTTCCTTATTGAGATTTTGCAGACGTTGTTCATAGAACAGCTACCATTAAAATGCTGAGCTCTGCATTATGATGCCCAGGAATTTTGTGTTAAGTGTGTTGGAGGTGTCCTATGTAAGTGGAAAATGTGCAGGTCTTAGCACAAAGCTGCTCTCTGCTTTCCTGATGGTATAGGTTACTCCCACAGCGTTGGAGACGTTCGCCATTGTTGGATTGGCCATAATTTATACCGCATATGAGCGCATATACAGATTTAACAATTTACAAACATTTAGGTAAACATCTTTTATGATATTGTAATTTATCATCTGCGTATGAAGATTGAAAACTGGCTACTTTGTCCAATTTCTCCCTGCGGTTGCATATAATCTGGTTAGTTCTGTCTGTAATATGATCTCATATTTCAGTTTCATCACTGCAGCGTGGCTGTATGATTCTTTTTCAGTGTCAATTACTATGACTGACTGTGAGAGCCCGAGGACACGGTTGAACTCAGCCATGGCCTCTGCTAATGGTATGCATGTAAAATTAATGTAAAGCTGCGTCAGGATTTTATGTTGATCAAATTGGACCCATTTTGGGTGTTGCTGGGTGACTAATCCAAGTTTGCAAAAAGATCCAAAAGCAAAGCACTCTTAATATCTTGAAGATGCCGCATACATCCCAGTACATACAAAACAACACAGAGAGACAATAATCTTAGCTCACAAAATCCTTTTAGCCATAAGAATGTCACTTTGAGATTACAACAGATTCTATTTGGTAATTTACAGCGTTTAAAGATGCAACACCGCAAGTGTCACATGCAGACTAAGACCCTACAAGCCTTCTGGTGTTATGAGACATCCAACAAATATCTGAATTATTGTTGTTGACAGGGGGGAAGGTGGTGGTATTTCTTCACCAAGGCGGCAGAGAGGAGGGAATTGAGATATCATTCAAAATAACAGCGTGCTGACTCAAGCCTCTGTTGGTGTTTATGTGGGAGAGGTCAGGGTTTCCATTCCATCCAGGTTAACTTCTGTCATATATTCTCCGCCCGCAATTGAGAGAGGGCAGATGGGTTGGATGAGAGTCGAAGGGACAGAGCAAATATACAGTACGTACTGTATGTACTTGGTTCTGATGCTAATAGTGACATGGTTGGGAAAAGTTGAACCAAATTGTCACTATCAGGAATCTTTTGAGTTAAGTTGTGCTGCAAAACACAAATTCATCATTCATGTCAGCTGAATCTGAGATTTTATGTCATCCTGACAATGAGAATTTGACAAGATTGCTGCTTTATTCGATCCTTACAATCGAAACGTGATCGATTCATGGACACTTGCGTAACCTGGCAGGTGTTGATCTGTGAGAACTATGGAGGCAGAGAAAAGAAAAGTGAAAATACTATTTTTATGTGATGTGATCAGAATTACAAGTCTCAGTTATTTGATCAGATCTTCATTTGTCTCTCTATGTTCAAACCTTTTTGAGCACCAAAGTTTAAATCGGCCTCACCCAGGTGCATGTGTTTCCTCTGCCGCAGCAACGCTCAATCAGTTCTAAAATGTATTTGAATGATTCTCCTCCCACATCAACACTATGAAAACCCCAAATACATAATGCATGAATGCAAAACACGCACATTAGAGTAGGGACAAAACCGGGGGGGCAAAAATCTTGGTAAATAATCCATCCATCCATCCATCCATCCATTCATTCTCTATGCTCAGGTTGACAGAATATCACAGGGCTGATCATAGAGACAGAAATTGTTCTCCCATTCACACCTATGGGCAGTTTAGATTTGTCCGTTCACCTGTCCTGCGCGTCTTTTCAAAGTAGAAGGGGGGAGCCATTCAGTTCTAAACAGAGGGCCAAACTCTGCATTCTCCTGATTGTCATCTTAATGCAATATTAATGCAAGATCCTATTAAAAACAGACGAGACATCACAAATCAATGGAACCATGCCATGATCCAGTGGGATGGATTTATTACAGACATAGTGTAAAACAAGTCCATCACTCAGTGACAAGTATCCCAAAGTGACTGACATATTTTCAAGCCACAGAGCTGCTAAAATTTTAGTCTTTTTCACGCACGGCAGAAGTCGTGTCTAGATTCAGACTGAGAGATTGTGACAAATTATGTGTCAAGGATTTATGATGTGAGACGTAAAAGGGCCTCCCAGCCAGTGGAGTAAATGAATGTGCATATCTAAGTGTCATCCACACATCTGCTTAGCTTGGGATGAACATGACTATGATGTGTCACAAAGTCACATTCCTGCTCATTTGCACATAAATTCCAATAGATTACTCTCTTACATTTACCGGACAGCTCAGTTTCCATACATTACATCCACTCAGAGATGTTTTTCCCAATTATTGCCCATGACATTGTGATGATGATTAGTTTTCAGATTATTAAATCCTAGATCCAATAATTATGTGAAGCAGATGCTGACCTGGTGATTAGTTCATTAGTACGGAATCACTGAGAGATGAAACTGTATCAGTATCCATGATGATTTATGGACATTTGGAATGAAGACGTCGTGATCTGCTGCATTGTTAGCAGGGATATGGTTTATGTACCACCATAACAGATCATATTTTTAAATATCTCTGCATAATTGTCAAAATATGACGGCTGCAGTGTTCTTTTTTACATGGACTCCGTGGACTCAAACCCCCGCCCCCCAGGGAGCCAAGAGTTTCGTTTCCACTCTGAGGCACATATTTTATGCATGCAATCTCCTCGTACAGGGTTCCCAAAATATGAACCTCTGCCAATTATGCCAACACAAAGAGTGTTCTACTCTGGAGCCTGTTCCAAAACGGAATCTTGAGTCAGAATAATTCATGTTCAGTTCAGGACACCCCACCATCAGCTGCCTGTGGCAGTCATTTAATTTATGTTATCCACATTTTTGGGCTGTAAGCACTTATGTATGTATTTTATCTCATGAAAACAACAGGATGGGTTCACTTTCATTTGTTCATTTCATCGCCAGGTGTATAGAACAATAGAGGGGAGGTCACCTTCGAATGTCACATCCAAGATAAAAGGAGACTTGGGCTTTTTGTCTTTTATGTCAGGCGCTTTAAGTGTCCCACACCCAAGTACACGCACAAGCACACACACAACATCTGTCCGGCTTACTTCCTGAAAGAAGATGTGTGATCACATGGAAGACAGGAAGGAGAAAAAAAAACAACCTGGAAAAGCAGTGGGTGGGATTAATAGCCAAAAAAATCATCTGTGAACGCAAAAGCTTGGCATGAGGGTTTATAAAAAATATGCCAGTATGAACTAAATTAAATATCTCGTGGCTGTCCCGGAGCTATAATGGCTTTTTGCCCTCAAAGTGGTGATGGCAGCGGTCTAGATAATTCATGCGATTGCACTACCTCCTCTCTTTATAAGGCCGGGGCATGTGTTGCGTGATGTAATGGCTCTTTCCCGCTACCCACTTTTAACTGTGTGGAAGAATGCATTAGTGCTGTGTAAAACTAAATACTCTGAGGAATCAGACAAAAGCCTCCTATGCTTGTAATCTGGACCGCAACACAAACAGGGGAACAAAAAATCCTCAGCTTTCCATCCACTGAATTATTAAATAGAGGCTTTATTGGTTTATCTCGCCTAGCACGCCGTGGACACTGACCGCGAGCCGTCCCTGCTGATTAGTTCACTGATATTTGCCAACAAAATATCCTGGGGGTTCTCTCATTCTTAGAGATGTTCTCTATCTGATGGAAGTTTATTTGCAGCAATGCCTTGACGAGGATGGACCGCAGCGAACATGTGTTTGCTAATCTGGGTTGTGCTAATTTGAGATTTACTGTCCTAAGTGACAGGTGTGGAGTCAAAGGACTAATCTGTGTCTCCGGGTATAGCGGTTCACTCATACCTCTCTCTGGCCTCCACTTCTGCAGGGTCCTTGGTGCTGGACTTGACATTTTCTTGCTCACTGGTGCTGTCCTCTTTCTTTGTGGTTCCTGGTGACAAACGGCTCTTTAGAGGTTCTTCATTAACCTGGAGACCCTGGATGGTGTTCTGCTGATGGCTCCATGACTGATGTCCTGCTCTGACATAGACAGGTGTGGGCCCGGGAGTTGGTGCCAAAATGCTGTGGACGGGGCTGTTATTCTTCCGGAGTCCTCCACCTCCAACACCTCTTTCCCTGGAGTGACTCTTCAGCCGACCCTGCACGGGCGTCCCTCTGTGATCCAGGCCATCCTGCTGGATGTAGCCCCCAACTCCACCAATACCCCCGCTGCCAGCTGAGCCTTGAGAGGAATGGCTGAACCAGCGCCAGCGGAGCCTGAGGATCTGCTTCACATCAAATTCCTTCTTCCCAGACATCCTCCTCTGGGTTTGGAGACGAAGGCAATAGAATGTCGAGTCCCCAAAAACATGGAGGAGAGCAGAGAAGAGAAGAGCCTTGGTTTCAGTCCTGACTGAGTACAATGTGCCTCCTTTATTGTCTCACTACTATCATGACCACCCCCTCTTCCTCCTCTTACTCCTCCGTTGCTCTTTTAGTGGAGATGGAAAGCAGTCCTCTGCAGCTTTTGTTCCAATGCCTGAGATTATTACCCTCCCTCCAACTCTCGTCTTTCCCTCTCTCCTCTCCTCTCTCTCTCTCTCTCTCTCTCTCTCTCTTTCCCTCCTGTGCTGCTGCTGTTTCTGTTTGCTGCTGCTGCTGCTGCTGCTGTGCTGCTCGAGCGGAGTTAATGCACATGCATGATCCACAATGCCTCCCCTTCGCCTCCTCCTTTCTCTGCTTGTCTCTCCTTTGTGTGCGTGTGCCGCACGCACACACACTCTCACAGATAGACACATATACAGTGGAAAAAAAAGGGAAAATCTCCCAAGCCCTGCCTAGTCCCCAGTGCTGCTGTTCTGAGAGAGAGAGAGAGAGAGAGACAGAGAGAGACTGCCTGCCCTTGCTAATAGGGGGAGGTGGGGTATCATGGAGCCAGCATGATGAGGTCACACCTTGGGAAAGTAAATCACTGCTTGCTGAAAGTGAGAAAGCGACACACTATAACCACAGCGCACTATCTGGATCTTATTTGTATTGAACTAATAAGTATTATCCATGCACATGCATAGACACTAACATAGAGACACCTCATGGATAAACAATGCATATATACATGCACAAACACTCACATTCAACCATGGTTTCTATCACACACACACACACACATCTGTGCAGTCTGCCATTCTCACGTGATGAAAGTCCCATGGGAGAATTTCTCACTATAGGTAGCCATGCAGAAAAAAAATATTCTCCTTCAGTCACTGTGTCTAGAAAAGCTCTGTCTAACTGCAAGCAGAAAAAAAAACTACATACTGATAAACCTTCAAGGTCAGTGAGCTGCCTCCTCCACGGTTAGGGCTTCAGGAAATGATCTTTTACATTTCAAAAAGCATGAGCTTAGCTCTGCACCATCATAGGTAACAGAGCTACCACCAAACTAAAGCCCCATCTCAAAGCCAAAGGGACAGCAGTTCAGTGCACGGGGTAATCCAGGGACATTCGATCAATGCTGACAGCATCACCAGCATATGAAATTATGTGGTACATGTTGGTGTGCTGTACTATTGTACATTGTACTGGCAGCTCCATTGTATCTTACATACTTTAGTATGAATCAGTTGTCAAAGGAAACTGTACATTCCCATGGGGCGAGTGAAATAATTGGATTCTGTGTGTGTGCGTGCACTTATTAATATTAATACCTCAACTTTAATTACTGTTATTGTTCTGCATCTGAACTACTCATTAATACTGGGCTTTCATGGCTCTTTGATCACTGTTTGACGCTGTAGCCCTTTAGTCTTTGCTAAGAACTTGTTTCATTTCGCCAGGACCCTTACTCTGTTACAAAGGTAAAAAGAGGACATTGCACTCCTAGATTTCAGTATTGTGTAATCACTCTTCCACCTCCACCACCTCCTACTGCATGTCTGATTTATTTGTGTACCAAGTGATGTCATTCCTATGCTAAGCCAGCACTTCCCATTCAAAAACTTGATTTGTTTGATTTGGTATTTACCCGTTTTTCTTCCGCCTTAATCTCCAGACTATGTGGAATATTGCTGCTTTAAATGTAACACTCTGATGTGTTGTATAGCAGAATTGAATAACAGAGAGAGAGAGAGAACAACAACATGCAGATGTCCACAATTTATTTTGTTATTACCAGGGAAAACTAAACTAATCTTTTCTCTCAAAAAATTTGGTTCTCCTATCCAGAGTGGGACGTTTGTGGACATAGCCCACTTTACTCTGCTCTCACTGACATCATTACATGAAGGCTACTTATGATAATAACCTCATATAGACTCATGTAGAGTGAGATATATATATACTCGTATTCCGTAACAAGCCATCATACTGGGTAACCTCTTTTATTCTTGCAGGAGTCAAGGACACCATCTGGCTCCACTCCACATGACACATGAGTTGTCAGGCATTAAACTGGTGTGATAAACCACATTATCATCCAACATATGTCTCCCAAGTGAACATACCTGTACTATTCTTTGAAAATGCAAGAAGGTAGTTGATAGTGTATTATCCTCAGTCAGTTTAGCCATTTTTAAAGACATATGCAGTATTATAAATGATAAACATTACGGTAAGATTATTGTGTTATAAATGAGCCGGTGTGCCGCAGACCGCAGAATTTCAACATGGCGGTTTGTTTTCTGGCATCTTTTTAACTATTTTTAATGATAACTGAAATGGTGACAGAATTGGCAATGATTTGACAATTCATTGCATTATAAACACTTTAAGGGGCAGAAATACAGCGCAGTCTTGGGAGAGAAAATGCTCGCTAGAGGTCAAAAGGGACAAGCTGAACATTTATGAAAGAATTACATTTAATGTCCCATTTATGGCTGAATCCACAGATGAGGTTAACTCTTGAATCGCAGCATATTTTAAGAGACACTGGAACGTTACCAAGGACATGTTAGCAACTGTTTTCCGGGTAATGCTGACTCATATGAAAAGCTTTTCTGTCAGTACCCTCATCTCTGTTAATTCATTACATAAATGTACGATAACAACGTAGATTTATGTCACTGTAAATGTATTTCAATTTCTGAAGGAAAAACAACATGGAAAAAAAAGAAAAAACATTTGCAAGATAAGATTGAACGTATAAATCGATACACTAGTTATCAACTATGCAAACAATCACTGCTGTAACAATAAAGAACGCTACCCCATGTGTTAAGCGTGCCAACATTGTAAATATATACGTTACTATCACAAAGCTTGCATATTCAAATGTTCAAAACTTAAGGGTGATCTGTGGTATAGTCCTTAAGAAGAAAGACAATTAGTTGTTTGTTAATTTTGAACTTACCTGGAATGGGAAAGTTTTGCTTCTGAACCATCAAATAGGGTCTTGTAAAATCAAAAGCAACAGGAGATTTTAAACATTTAATCCAATAATTTACAAATGCACTTCTGCGGACCAGTCTCAACTTTTTGTCTCTTGTGTCCCTCTTTCTGCACAAAAAAATATCTGCCTCTCCTGAAAGGAAGGGGCACTTTCCTATTTCAAAGGAAACGCGCAAGTTCCTTCCTCTGGACTATGTAAACAACTGCATTCAAGCAACCAGGAACGCTGGGAGAATATCCTGTTTGAGGCCAAACAATCATTTCCCAATGGTTTGCACTTTTAAAAAACATGTCTGAAAAAACATACTTGTACGTAAGTTGAAGTTTTATCAACATCTTCTCCTGCTGCGTGATTATTTTATTCATCGTAGTTAGCTATATTTGAGCAATGCAAATAAATACAAATGTTCAATAACTGACGCAAATAACATTTATAGAAAGTTGCAGTGTATGAATACGCCAATTTGTTTATTTATTCACATTTACTTAGAGTCTTGTAATTTTTCGTGCCCCAAGAAGAAAAACTGACCTGCAATTTTGATACCAACGTTGTGGGGAAATTAGGATTTTATTGTCTATGTTTTATTTGTAAGCCTGAACTTTTTTTGCTCTTTAACATTGTGGATAATTAAATCTACAGCAGTAACATTTCCACAGGTAAATTCTAACTACATAGACAAAAAATAAAGCTTAAAAAATGTTTTCACTTTCTAAGCAACATATTCTAGGTCTCCAACTATACTTGTCATACATTCTCTGACTGTCTTGACCTGCCTATCGATTTACGATTTCACGGCCTATTCCATCTCTAAAAATTGCAATCTCTGTTATCTTCTCCCAAATTCTTAATTTACTGTACGCTTCGAGCAGTGACCTGGGCAGTTTGGGCCAGGGCGACGCTAGACCGCCTACATTAGACACACGCCCACGCAGCCAAGCCAAAATAAAATAAAATAAAATTCAGATAGAAAACAAAAATTAATATTGTTGACCTGCTAAGCGTGTTTAATTTTTCTTATGAGTAAACCGGAAATGTTGAGGGAATTTGGAAGACTCCTCCGGAAATAATTGGTTGGTTGCTATGGTTCCGTCAGGACTCACCGCGCCGCCTTTAGCTGCTAGCTTGCTAGCTTTTTAGATGATGTAACGTTGCCACCACAACAATGGCTAAACTAAGTTCTTTAATCCGTTATCTTTAAATAAAACGAAAGTCGTGGGAGATGACACGTCAATGCCTCCATCGACCAAGTCCACCCAGCCCAGTTCCTCAGACTTACCACGGCCGCTTGCTTCTCCGGCGCCGGTGCTCTCTCCCGGTCAGCCTGACGCAGGTTTACCCGCCCATTTATCTGGCATTGATGAACCCCCTTCACAGCCAAATTTGAATTTTTATTTCCCCGCACTGTCACGAAGAAAATTAGCTTTTCGTCAAACCTGTATGGAAAGTTTTCTTTTCTATAAAATGTGAAGTTGCTTCCTTGTGCAGTAAAATGGTTAATTAACATTAACAGTGCCATGCACCGTAGTGGGAGCATCGTTTCCTGGAGAATTTCCTGAAATTTGTAAGTGGACCTTTAATAAAAAAAGTTTGAGAACCCCTGATATAGGGTGAAAGGAGGAAGATGTGTATATGTGACAGCTTAGTCTAAAGAACATGGTCCAAAGACATTGCAGCGTGAGGATATGTACGATAGCTGTTTGCGTCTTAAAACACAACAGTAAGGTGGCACATAGGTCGCAATAGACAAATCATTTGCTTTTGCATCGCTTTTAGCCCACAATGTGTGCAGTGCAGATTTGTGAAAATGAGATGGCCCACCCACTTTTGTACTGGCCTACCCAAAATATGATTTCTGCTTATGCCTGTGACTTGTCTGTCCAAGATACAGGAGTTGAACATATGTTCTGGTCATGTCTGTCTTTGTGGATTTCTGATACTTTAGAAATAATTGCTGCAATTGAAACCTATTGCTTTTGGCGCATTGTTTGCTGTCTAACCTTCTTTGCTTCCTGTCTCATTACAAATGTCCTAGCTTTTACCACCTTATTGGTGAGGAGAGTAACATTTGAGAAGTTGAAGTCTCCTTCTCTTACAAACTGGTAATGAGATTTCCTTCAGTTGAAAAAGATTACAATTTCCCCATGAAGTGTCTCTGATAAGTTTGAAAAGCTTTGGGGCCCTTTTACCCTGTATGTCCAAAATATTCCAGACCAAAACATTTCCTGAATTATGGTGTTATATTCTTTATATATATGTCTTTAATTCTATAGTTATTAAATTGATAAAATAATTATCATTTATACATATTAATAATATACCCCAATATGATGATATGTGACTGCCTGTTTTTCTTGTGTTTTTTTATTAATATGTTGTTGGTATCTGGTGTATTGGAGAAATACATCAGATTGAACTGTCCTTTCTGCAGAAAACCAATAAATGAAGTCCAAAACTTTAAATGAATAAATAGATAAATCATAAGACTTGATGCAACGTACAGAGTTCTAACATACCAGTTTGATCTGTACGGAAGTATGTGGGATTATTCTGAAACAGCAGGTATATAAAGCTATGCGTGACAGATGTGAAGCTTCAATCTATAATCTATAAGTCAGTTTACACTGATTACAATTTTTATCTACTGTAATGGTTTTTTCTAATTTCAGAAATTACGTCATACTACAATATGATGTAAATATGAGATGAAGACAATAATAAATAACTAACAAATCAAACCTGATTGATTCTATAACTCTGTTTATTTGGTTTATAAAATTAAATCGAGAAAAAAAGGAAAATCTAATTGAAACTATACAACTCTTCCATCAACACTGATTTTGTTACAAACAAGTGACATCAAATATCAGAAAGAGTGTTTATTTGTGGCAATTTTACACATGTTATGGCATTTTAGTCTATCCAAAAACAAAGAATTGTGTACAATGACAGTGTGAAAACATACAGAGGACCATAAAACCAATACGTAAAGAAACATCATAACATTAAGAAGCGACGTGATTAGAAACCAACATATTTTCTGTCAATGGAACAGAATCTGTGAATCAAATTTTATAAAAATGAATGACAAGATACGGACAGGACTTCGTGAGTTGAGTCTGCAAACATGTTGATTGTCTTTGCAATTACAGTTTATACAACACCATGACTCTTAAAAATTAACAGGCCCATTCTATGTTGCATAATTGTTTTTGCACTGATTATATAATACCAAAGCTTAAAGATAAATTGAAATCATTTCATACATAACAAAAAAAAACACACAAAAAAAAACAAGTTACTGTTTATATCCGTGTCTGAAGTGTATAAACATTTTTCTTTGAAATAACTATTGTAACTATATGCTCTGTGCAATAGACCCCTGGATACAAATATACCACACATATTCTGTAACTACATTCATTTAATAGAATGGAATAAGACAGTCTGACAAACCCTGTGAGAGACTATTGGTGGAAATTTTGTTAGATGGTATATGTTCAATAGATTTGGACTATGTACAAACAATATTTAATATTACAATACAAACTAATCTTATTTACAGTTTGAAGGCATTTTATTCTATCTCATACCCTTGTTGTTTGATTACTGAAATTAAGTAACTACAGTGAGATGAGTTTTAAATACCTGAACAGGTGGGCATTTGTCATATTTAGAATAAAGTATTTGGATGTACATGAGAGAATTTATAACCCCATCATTCATCATTTTTTGGGTGAAACTGATAACTCAAGTCTTGGGAACCTGAAGCCACCTTTAGACCCACTGTCGCTGCTGGAGGAGGAAGACAATCGCGATTTTTTCGATGCGAGAGAAGCACTTGCACTGCCCTCCATGGCTGTTTCACTATCCTCACCAAGTGTAACTTCATATGAGCCCTTTGATTTTGAACCAAAACCTCCAAAAGTGCCAAACTTCAACTTGCCTTTAGTACCCTTTGCCTTGCCTCCACCTAAATCCAAAGATAAGTCACCACCCTCAGCTTCCAAGTGAGTCGAGGGGGAACTAAGTGCAAGCTCTCCCTCGTCACTCAAAGAAGAAGACCGATGCCTTGATTTCTTCAGTATGTCCAATGAGGCAGACTTGCCTTTCGGCGACACACTCACTCCCTCAAATTGTAACTTTCCAGACGCCAGTTCCCCAGAACCTAAATGTAAGTCTTTGGAGACCTTCCCACCTTTTCCACCAATCCCTGCTCCTATCTCTGGTTCCTGAAGCTCAATACCACCCTTTCCTTTAGTTTTTCCAAACAACTTGGGCATCTTGACCTTTACTTTCCCTTCACTATACCTCATCTCGGGACTGGAAACTTCAGTACTTTGTGAACTGCCATGGTAACTAACTGATGGAGATGATAAGTTTATATCTCCACTAGCTGCTGGTTCTGACTCATGTACATTACCTTCCAACCTTGGAAGGGCAATACCAAACTTTGGTATTTTGAGTTTGGGAAACGTCACTGTGCCTTCTGGATATTTTAGGCCACTTGCACTGCTCCCTAACATGCTTGTGTCCATTTTCACACCTCCTTTCACATTTATGATTTGGCCTTTTAAACCTGCTGATGTTTCTGTCTCTCCCTGTCCATTCAGGTTAACATCAATATCAGGAGGATTCACAGTTGGCATTTTGACATTGGGCGACTTGAGTTTTACATCTGGACCCTCCAGGCGAATATTACGCTCAGTGATAGAAGTCTCGGTGTTCAAACTAGCAGATGGTACATCTATGTTTGGCGACTTGAATTCACCTGATAAAGAGCCATCGCCTTTCACTTTGGGTGATTTTATATCCAATTCCACATCTGGGAAATGAAGTTTGCCAAAGAGAGGTTTCCTTGGCTTTGATCCTTTTATATGAATGTCTGGCGCATCTACATCCATTTCTATGCCTGTGGTTTCAATGTCAACATCAGGTTTCTTTGATTTTCCTTTTACTTTGGGAAGTTTGAATTTACCTTTCTTTCCCTTGACACTGAATTCAGGAGTATCAAGACTTGTTTCAACATCTGGAAAATTAACATCAGCTTTGGAACCTTCTGCTTCCGGATATTTAATTCCAAATGTAGGACCTTTAAATTTGGGAAAATTAACACCCACTGATTCAGTGTCAGCGGATACACCCTCCATGTTGATAGCAGGTGCTGTTATGTTGACTTGTGGGAGTTTGATATCTCCTTCTAGTTTTGGCACTGATGCCTCCCCCACATCTGGTATTGAAACATGTGGTACTGATATGGATGGCATTTTCATTTTTGGTGTTTCAACATCAAGTTTTGGACCTTTGATATCAATTTTGGGAATCTTTACATCAATGTCAGGACCCTGGATCGATGGACCTTTCAAGTCAGGACAACTTATTTTCAAATCAGCTTTAGGAATTTCAGGACTTTGTATGTTTCCTTCTATCTTTGCCACAGACACAGATGGAACTGAGACATCCATGGCTCCCTTTACCTTGGGACCTTTCAAATGAATATCCACATTTGACATTTTCAGTTCTTTGGATCCATGGATTTTGCTGTCAAGTCCTTCAAAATTAAGACCAGAGAGTTCCATTTCAGTTTCTGGCAGTCTGACATCAGTATCAACTTTGGAAAGGTTGAGGTCAACATGAGGACCCTCCACCTTCGGACCTTGGATGCCAAATCCACCCTTCGACACTTCAATGTTTAAATCTGTCCCTTTTTGCTTAGGTGCTGTTATGTCTCCTTCAATCTGTGGAGCTGAAAAATCCACATTACTCTTGAATTCTGGACCTTTAATATTGACGCCTGGCATTGAAAATTTGGGTCCTGAAATAGATGGGATTTCAAATTTGCCGGCTTTGACTTCACCGCTAGGAGCACTAATGTCAATACCTGCTTTGGCATGAATGTCAGGTTTAGAAAGGTTTATGTCGACATCTTGACCTTTTATTCCAAATGATGGCAAATTGATGTTTGGAATACTAACACCACCTTTTGCGCCTCCTATAGCTAAATCAGGTCCTTTGATGCCAAGTTCTGGTGCTGATATGTCTCCCTCAAACTTTGGAACTGGCATATCCACATCACCTTTGAGTGTGGGAGTTTTAAGATTAATATCCGCAGCTGGCAATGAAATATTTGCTCCTGACAGGGATGGCTTTGTGAATTTTGGTCCACTAATATTACCACTTACACCATCAATATCAATTTTTGGCCCTGCGATGTCAGCCTCAGGAACTTTGATATCAATGTTAGCTTTGGGAGAGTGGATATCAACTTCTGGCATTTCAACCTTTGGACTTTTGAGGCCAAATTTTGGCATTTTGAACTTGGATCCCTTAGGTTTAGTGCCTGACAAACCGAGGTCAAGATCAAGACCTTCAGAACTGACTGTCGGCCCTTTAATGTTGATGTCACCTTGAACAGACTCTGGTGCCTTGACCCTTGGGTTCTTGAATCCAAATTTTGGCATTTTGAATTTAGTTTTAAAGCCACTTTCAGGACTATCCATTTTAACATCCAGTTCCATTTTAGGTTTTGTCAAATTGACATCCCCTTCAATGTCACTTTTCAACTTATGCCCTATAAGACCAAAGTCTACATCTGGCAGAGAAATCTTTGGTCCAGATAATGTTGGAAACTTTACTTTACCCCCCTTAAGATGTCCCTCTTGTGTTTCAAAGTCTACATCTGGCAGGGATATTTTTGGACTAGGTAATGTTGGAAACTTTACTTTACCCCCCTTAAGGTGTCCCTTTGGGGTTTCAAAGTCAAAACCAGGTCTTTCAACATCCACTTTTGGTGCTTTTATGTCTCCCTCAATTTTGATCTTCCCACTGGGACTCCCAATGTTAACATCTGGACCTTTGATGTCCACTTCTGCTTTGGGAAGGTTCACATCAATGTCTGGTCCTTCTAGATTTGGGCCTTTTGCGCCAAAAGTTGGCAATTTAAATTTAGGCATTTTGAAACCACTTCTGTGGCCTTCAATGTCAATGTCTGCTCCGTCCATATCAATGTCAACCTCAGGTGCTTTCACATCCATATCTGGTTTTGAAAGGTTAATGTCAACATCTGGACATTCCACTTGGGGTCCTTTAAAACCAAATGATGGCATTTTGATCCTTGGAATATCAATTCCACCTTTTGGCCCCTCAATGTCGATTTTAGGAGCTTTGATGTCAAGTTTGGGGGCTTCAATGTCACCCTTGAGATTTGGACCTGTCATATTGAAATCCACATCTGGCATTGATATTTTCGGTCCTGAGATGGTTGGCATTTTGAAGTGTGGTCCTTTGATCTTACCACTGGGACTCTCAATGTTAACATCTGGACCTTTGATGTCCACTTCTGCTTTGGGAAGGTTGAGATCAATGTCTGGTCCTTCTAGATTTGGGCCTTTCATGCCAAAACTTGGCAATTTAAATTGAGGCATTTTGAAACCACCTTTGTGGCCTTCAATGTCAATATCTGGTCCTTCAATATCCACTTTGGGGCCTTTTATATCTCCCTCCATCTTCGGAACTGACACGTCCAATGCTCCTCCAAATTTAGGACCTTTGAATTTGGGGGGTTTGATTTTTACATCAGCGCCTTCAACATCAATGCCTGGCATGTTAATGTCAAACTCTGGTACTTTCACATCCATATCTGGTTTTGATAGGTTGATGTCAACATCTGGACCTTCCACTTGTGGTCCTTTAAAACCAAATGTTGGCATTTTGATCGTTGGAATATCAACTCCACCTTTTGGCCCCTCAATGTCGATTTTAGGAGCTTTGATGTCAAGTTTGGGCGCTTCAATGTCACCCTTGAGATTTGGACCTGTCAGATTGAAATCCACATCTGGCATGGATATTTTTGGTCCTGAGATGGTTGGCATTTTGAAGTGTGGTCTTTTGATCTTACCACTGGGACTCTCAATGTTAACATCTGGACCTTTGATGTCCACTTCTGCTTTGGGAAGGTTCACATCAATGTCTGGTCCTTCTAGATTTGGGCCTTTCATGCCAAAACCTGGCAATCTAAATTTAGGCATTTTGAAACCACTTCTGTGGCCTTCAATGTCAATGTCTGGTCCTTCTATATCCACTTTGGGGCCTTTTATGTCTCCCTCAATCTTCGGAACTGACACGTCCAAACCTCCTCCAGATTGAGGACCTTTGATATTTAAGTCCCATTCTGGCATCCCTGGTCCTGATATTTTTGGCATTTTGATTTTGGGGGTTTTGAATTTTACATCAGCACCTTCAACATCAATGCCTGGCATGTTAATGTCAACCTCAGGTGCTTTCAAATCCATATCTGGTTTTGAAAGGTTAATGTCAACATCTGGACCTTCCACTTGGGGTCCTTTAAAACCAAATGTTGGCATTTTGATCTTTGGAATATCAATTCCACCTTCTGGCCCCTCAATGTCGATTTTAGGAGCTTTGATGTCAAGTTTGGGGGCTTCAATGTCACCCTTGAGATTTGGACCTGTCAGATTGAAATCCACATCTGGCATGGATATTTTCGGTCCTGAGATGGTTGGCATTTTGAAGTGTGGTCCTTTGA
>OMNV01012974.1:0-15838 GCA_900303265.1 Brotula barbata
GTGTCTTCCTCTTTCTCTCTCTCTCTCTTAGTGCAGTTAGGCCTTCAATCTGTCAACCGTGATAAACAATAACCACGAGTTAACCAAAATAAAGAAGAACGACCCTCCCTCTTTGATCCATGCAGCTCTTCTATACTTACAGAACAAAACCGAACAGAACGGAACAGAACAAAACAGGACGAAGCAGAACGGAACGGAACGGAACAGAACAGAACAGAATAGAATAGAATAGAACAGAACAGAACAGAATAGAATAGAATAGAATAGAATAGAATAGAACAGAACAGAATGGAACAGAACATAATTCTCTGGTTGTAGCTGCTACCAGACATCATTAGCATCACCTTTAATAGCCACGATCCCCTCATGATTACACCTCATCATTCCACTGGCGTTAGATTCATTTGCAGTGGTTTCAAAAGGAATAAATCACCTGCGGCTACAGCTGGGGTAGAGGGTCAGCAGGTTAGCCAGCATCTCTGCTGGGAGTTCATGAGGAGTTCACCGGCTGACATGTCAGAAAGGAAGAAAGTGGACAATTTAGAAGTAATGAATCCTTAAAGTCCTCTGGGTCCCGAGTGCACAGAGTGTGTTTCAAAAGAGCAGGGGGTCGGGATGACTGCTGAAATATGATGATTCAAGGTGGAAAAAAAGGGGGGGGGAGAAAAATCAATAAGCTTCTCTGCACTCACACACACACACATGCACCACTCTCTCACTTCATCCTGATCTATTACAACAGTTAACATTTACTGCAGTTTTGTGTCTTTACATTAAGGTCGGCAGAGTACCGTTTTTATTTATTTTCTTCACTGTCACTTATTATTAATGGTGGAATTTGTCAAATAAAGCAACTGTAGGACAAATGATTTGCAAATGAAATGCACAGAGCATTTAAAAGCAGAATACAAATCTTAGTTAGAGCACTAATGAAACCTCTTATATAAATAATACTCTCATGTGGTTTAAAATGTGGCCAGGTTGGCCTCTTGTTTATGCTTTTATTTTGAATTGACAAGACAGTCAATTTATGCATGAACATAAATACACATTAGAAAATACACTATTATGAATTATTGTTACTTAAATTAAATTAAATTGAATTAAATTAAAACATTGTATGAGCCTGTGCAGTGTTTAAAGGCAATCTTATGCACACATTGCACAAATGTTACAACAGAACAGAAAAAAATCTTTATTTATGTTTTCTGTTTATTTTTTTTAACCGTAGAATTCTTAAATGCACATTTTTGTACAAAGAAACTTCTTGAAATGCACACAAATTGGAATACATGTAAATCTGAAATGCATATAAAACTGCATTCAAAATGGTTCTTTCTATGTCAGTAAACATTTACTTTGTGTTTGGAAGTCTCATTATTGAGCACTAATATTGTCCTTAATACACACACACACACTGACACACAAACACACACACACACTGACACATACACACACACAAGGCATTTACAGCACACCTGGGTGTGTTTTATGGTGGAGCCATGTTTAATTATTTACTCATGTGGTTGTCAGGCTGCAGTGTGTTACCAACACACAGACCTGGCTCTTCACTTCAGCCCAGCTCACAGAGAGTGTGGACCCTTCACCGTGTGATTGAACGGAGCCTCTCCATCACTCACCAGCACTAGTCCAGATATGAACATGTCAGGGATGCGTAGTGATCAGTTGCATCGCTCAACCTTGGGGATTTACTCGGTAAGTGACAGAGACACCTGGGAGGAGGAAGCGTGAGTGTAAGCTGTCACATATCGGATGGGAAACATTACAGTAGTTGTGGTGTTGTACTGAAGTTATTTTCAGAAGTATTTCTGATGATGGATGGAAGCCTGAAACTCGTTTAAACTTTCTTTAAAAGTCACTTCTGCCAAGTAAACATGCAGTAAATTCATTAAATCAGAGCAGTCAAGGGAATCATGCTCATAAATAATGAGTTAAATGAAGATTCATTGTAAAAGAAAAAAAATATCTATATTATTGATTTTATTAAGTGTTCATTCATCTCTGGGTGTTGTGTTTGTATGTGTGTGTGTTTCCTGTGCAGAGCTTGATGGATGAATTCAACCCGAGCCTACAGCAACTGGTTTCACTGGGAAACAGTTACCTACGGGCTTTCCAGGGTAAGAGAGAAAGAAAGAAAGAAAGAAAGAAAGAAAGAAAGAAAGAAAGAAAGAAAGAAAGAAAGAAAGAAAAAATGAACATAAAGAGGAGCACTGGGTACTGAGTACATGCTGTCATTCCAAAGTACACCATGAGAGTATCCGGGTGCATCATTGCCTTTGTTATTGGCCTGCAGAGCTTCTTATCTGTTATTGTCAACAGATGACACACACACACAGACTGTGGTCTTGGTCTATCTACAGCTATCTACTTCTATACTGCTGATGTTCTGTTCAGAATGGAAGAATTCCAGACGTTCAGGAAACCTTTAAAATGTGAATCTGTATCTAATCATGTCTAATTTACTATAGCTGTTATTATCATCAAATATGGAAACTCACACAGTAAAGGTGAATCTTATATAGAGAGATAGAGGTCTTGTTTCTACCTGTATAAGTCTGTTTTAGCAGGATAGCTCAAAGAAAATTAGCATATGGATCACGATGAAAGTTTGTAAATCAGGCAAAAGTGAATATTGGATTACATTTGGAAACAGACTAGAATTTGAGGGGTTGAATTGGCGCAAAAAGATATAGGAGCGACTTTAGTTTTCAAACCTTACACGGACATTAAAGCCTTATTTGAGTCTACAAGCTCTCCGTGACAAATTAACTGGTGGAATTATATATAGACAGTGCTTATATATATGTATTCATATGTATATATAGTCAAACATGTAGATTTGATGTACATTGATCTAATGTGTAGATATACACATTAGTGGTGTTTGTATACTTCGGTGTATACACTACACTAATGTGTAGATATACACTTTAGTGGTCATATACATACAGAAGAAGATGTTTTTAATACATCTACTTTCAGGGTAATGATACTTAAAGCTTTATGTTGGTGAAGACAGGTGAAATTAGGGGACTGTTGGGCCTTGGGACGTATGGTCTCTCTGAGTACCCTCCAGTTTGATAAATGGGAGTGTGTCACCGCTGCACCATTAACACCTGACTCACAGCAGCACCACTCTGCACCAAAAACACCCAGTCGCATAAAAGGTTACGATGATTCAGCCCGCCAAGTTCCCAGAGGCCATGCCAGGTAGCGTCACATTTGGATACGTTGACCAGCACCGATGATCCCCTAGACCTTTTTTGCAATTTAGATGACTTGGCGTCTTTTCATTTCAAAAGCGTCCTACAGGTATGACCTTGAGGAGCTCGGATTTGAGTCGAGCTGTAAATGGGAGAGAGAAGCTCACTTCCACTGAGCCTTAAAGCTAAATCCTGGGATTGGGCACAAGGCTTTTGCTTCAGGATTTAAAACGAAGCGATAAGAGGCCAAAGATTTACTGTGGCTAAACTGAAATTTAACGTAGCATCTTTAAGTGATGCTAAACACGGAAACTACACTGACTGACTGCAATATGAGCACAACAGAGCATTTTCATACGATTACAAACAACCTACACATACTGTTTGATCACTCGAGGGAGCTACAAGCTTGATTTAATCATCATGTTAATGTTCAACGTTTTATAAAAATAGATCCGGTCAGTGTAGCAGAGGAAATAGCACAGGACACCAACGCTATTTCTGCCTGACTCAAACTTCAAACGCTCGGTTTCCAGTCCGTTAATAAAGAGCTCTCATTTCAAAAAGCTTGAATCCATGAATTAATGAAAACTCACTGCCAAGTCTTGATAAAAGCATGAACTCATCCCAGACATCCTACTGTACACGCTGAGGTTTGTCTTCTACGCCGGTCATGTGATCTCAGCGAAAACAACTTAATTGGAGCGATGAGTGGAGAGTGGAGGGTTTGTATGTGCTTTGCCAATCAGAAAATGTGATTTTGCTGAGATTTATGCGTGCAGAGATGTATGTGTGTGTGCGTGTGTGTGTGTGGTGTTAAATCATGATTAATTCCTTGCAGTAATAAACACATACAAAATACTGTGGGGATTAATGTTTTGATTTTGTGTTATAGTACCATGCCTGAGAAATACATTTGCAATTCAAATGACCATAGTAAGCGTGTGTGTGTGTGTGTGTGTGTTTCAGCTCTTGCTCAAACAAGTGAGGCGTACTTCACCGCCCTTTCAAAGATTGGAGAAGATGCTTTCCACACCATATCCTCACGCTCCATAGGTATGACACCTTTTATGCCTTTATGAGTGTGTGTGTGTGTGTGTGTGTGTGTAAGTTTGCTTGCTGTGATCCCGGATATGTGTGTTTGTCTTTGGTCTATTTAGGCCTTTGGTTAATTTTGAAGAAACAATGTCTCGTTGTATCACCAGGAACAAAGTTTACCTGCAGACTGTGTTTTATTAGAGATCTAACAATGACTCAACACTGCCGATGTATAACTGTGTGTGCGTGTGTGTGTGTGTGCGTGCGTGTGTCCGTGTGATATTGCTGCTCTTTGATGTCTATCTGTGTACGTCACAAGGAGGAAGTGCTTTTACCCGCAGCTTAGACAAAAGTTAATTATTTGCATCTAGGTGGTGAAAATTATTGTTAGAACACTCAGTGTCACATTAAGGAATAGTACTGATTTCAAACAGCTTCCACTTTTTATCTGTGAGGACAAAAGTGTTAATTGTTAATTGTCATAACCGGTTATTAATGTTTATCAGTTATTACTGGCGTGGAATATGAAAAAGGCCCATTAAATTGAAATAACACTGAACTGTTTGCCAGTGATGGGCTCTCTTGTGAGGCTCTCATTCTCAACGTCTACATATACTTCCTACTATACCACAAGATGAATATATATAAATAAATGCCTTCATCTGAGAATTTTAGGTGGAAACATTAGGGCCTGGCCGATGTATTATGTGCCAATATTAAAACTTTTTTTAAGGCAGAAAAATACTTGGACTAGTGATATATATATAAAATATATATTTATAGCGATGTATATAGTTTTATATTTGAGTTTTTAAAATTCATATTTATTTATAATGACCAATAAGTGAAGTGATTCATATTGTTCTGTGCATAACATTACGATTATGTGTGTTAGTGGACTGCATTTCTATAGCACTTTTGTCCAAAGCGCTGTACAATGTTTGCCTGTCATTCACCCATTCATACATACATTCACACACCGACAGTCGGGGTAACCATGCAAGGCCCACTTGCTTGTCGGGAGTAATTCATGGTCAGGGTCTTGCTCAGGGACCTTCGACATGGACGGGCGGGGATCGAACCGGCAATCCTTTGATCACTAGGGGATCACCCTACCGCCTGTACTTATATACTGTATATATAAATCTATATTTAAACAGTCATACATACCATATTGACCAATAATTGATATCAGAATAATCTGATAGCTCTATCTTTGGACGTTATTTTGGCCCATGTTGGATGTTTCAGTGTCATCTCCTATCATGGGAGTGTGCGCTCTTGGGTGTACGGGGTAAGGATGGGTATCAGGTGCCATCAGGGAACATGAATAATAGACGATGACAGGCAGCAGGCTGTGCTCCACTCATTTAACCCCACTGCTGGAAAGACTTGTGTGGCCTAACAGCCTCATGTTTGTCTGAGTGGTTGTTTGGGGAGTTTAGGAGAGAACAAACTCAGCGTTTAGTGTAAAGTGTGTTCTGTTTACCCTGCAGTGATCGAGTTCACTGAGAAAGTGAACCCCAATGAGGAGACACTGACAATCAAAGCGAAGAGACGCTCTTTGTACATTATGTTGTCTTACATAAAGCATTTGACTTTGTCTTCCTGAATTTTGTCTTTAAGGAGACGTCCTGCTTCAGATCTCCGACAGCCAAAAGAGACTCACGTCGGAGCTGAAGGGAGTTGTAAGTTACAGTCAAACTACAGCTGACAGATAGTCGATCAGAGCACATCCAAGCGATTAGCATTTTAAATTTTGTGTATCTTTTTCTAGTTCCACTGGTTCGGCACAGACATCATCAAGGAGATGGAGAATAACATCAGACTAGACAAAGACTACATATTAGTGAGTGAAACCCCACCATCAAGGTCAAAATGTTCTCTTAACTGAAGCAGATAATAAATAATTACTGTCAGGGAGAATTATGACCTGTTAATATTCAATGTTGCCCTGTAATAAGACCTGACAAATGAATACAAGAGGCTGGGCACTTTGGCAGAGTTAATAGTTGATCCCATTAGGGGTCATGTAGGTGAACACAGGCTGAAGGCTTTACGTTTCCTGTTGTAGTTAGACACACGTGCTTCATATGAATGAGTGATGGTTACATTTTGAACGACTGACAGCTGAGATGTGATGTTAAGTTTTACTTTGGTCATACAGGGCAGTAGGAGGCGCTATGAGATGGAAGTCCAGAAACAGACAACAGTTTTTGAAAGACAACAAAGGAGAGGAATGGACCAGGTGGGTGCACTGAGTTGGGTTGGAGTAATAAACCCAAATAGAATAGAATAGAATAATAAAATTTCCTCTGATGTCCTTAAACCTCACCCAAACAACTTCGCCTCGCAAATCTTATAGCAATCAGCCTGTAGGTGGTGCTACAGTAACACATAAGGTGATTGAGGTAGTCTGTGGAATCATGGCCGGCATGTCTCTGCTGGTGATATACACCCATTCACTTAAGAACACTTAAAATATCAAGATTCAGTGTATTATTTGGTTCAGTTCCCATGTATACTCACAGTATGTGTTTATGTACATTGTTTTGTCTGTGATGCAGGATAGCGGTGGTTACATGGAGTTCCTCAGGGAAAGTCATAGGGAAGCTCTGAAGGAGGAAGAGAGGCGATATCGCTTCCTGGCTGAGAAACACTGTAGCCTGGTGCAGTCCATAGTCCACCTCATGGATAAGGTGAGGACAGTCCCTTCATTTTTGTTTGGGCTTTATTACCGTGGATGCAGAATGAGTACTCAGTATGACTATCAGGACGGGGGAGTACGCATCAAATACTTTATTTTAAGGCAATAAGTTTATGTGACGCTTTATCAGTTTGTGCAGGGACAATCCCTCCACCCAGGGTGGGTCAGCAAGACTCTGGACTCCCTCCTGGACTCCCTGCTCGTTTTTTTACCACATTACTGACCCAGTTCATCATATTACTGTGTAGGCTGTAAAACCATCGAGATAGTCTTATCACAAACTAGTGCAAACACACATAAATATGCTACTAGGGCCACAGTAGGAAATAAAAATAAAAAAAAGAGAGCTCTGAGCTTACAAAGTCGCAAATTTGCGAGAAAAAAGAAAAAAATAGTGTCACTCACACAGGTACAAGGTTTTTCAGTAGTGTTTCGTGATTTTTTTTTTTTTCAAAATTGGCCCAAATATATCCCAGTACATAATTGTTTTTGATAACATGTCAAAATGATCTAATGACTTATACTTAATATATACATTATATTAATATATATATATATATATATATATATACTGTATATAAAGCACTGCATATACAGTACTGTGCAAAAGTCTTGGTCCCCCATTAGATTTGTTGTTTTATCAATGTTATCTATCTCTTTATTAGAATCCACCCGCAAAATACAGGAAATGTGTGTGCAGTATTAAAAATCAGAAAAGAACAGCTTCTACAGGCTAAAGGGTCCAGGATTTAGTGAGACCTCCCTTTGAACCAGGCTCTCTTCAACCTAAATGGAACGGAGCCCTAATTGATGTCATTGATAATGTCTGGATTTATCCTACTTTCATCACTATTTACTGTCAGAGTGACTGCTGGGAAAAAGACCACCAAACACCAGGTTTGATAGGGGAGACCAAGACTCTGGACCAGTAAAGGATATATACAGTATATACTGTATATACACACACACATGCAGTATGTGTATGTAAGCACGTAAATCTGCCTGAGTTTTTGAAATTTTTCCACTTGCATCATTCAAATCAAAACAATAAGATATTAGATATTGTTAACATGGCTTTGGAAAATGTTTAGTGTTAGTCTTTATTGCTCTTTTTACCTCATGCACGTGTATGTCTATGATGTGTGCATATTTTGTTGCAGACAGGTGGGGGTCTCCTCCAAAAAACTGACGGCTGGAAAGAGGAAGTGAACGCCACCAGAGGAGCTCAGACCAGAGCCCCTTTCATTGCACTGGACAACATGGTGAGTCTGAGGTCACACACACCTGAAGAGAGGGCCTCCTAGTTCACTGTGTGACTTACCCAAAAATGATTTACAAGGTAGTACTTCTAAAATTCACAGAATATGCCGCTGCTTAATTACTACATTGGATCCCAATTCAGCGGGTTGGAATATAATTATATACAGAGATGACCATGAAAGAAATATAAAATATTAATGAGCATTTTCATGCTTTCCTGTAGAGGTTTTGCTCTGATTTCAGTCATATTTTTGTTGTTATGGCGCCCTCTGTTGGTGGGAGCCGGGTTGAAACATGACATACCAGATTTTCTGCATGCTGTCATGAGATAATAAATGTAAAGCTGTGTGTGTATGTAATCAGTGTTCTCATGCATGTTGAAACATCATGCGAATCTAATCTTTTGGATGACAGTTTTTAATCTCAGAGATGCAGGATTAGGGTGATGTAATTACTATTCCAATAAAGGCCATCACTTTAACTCTGCTGGTTACGTGGAGGTGACAGATTCCAGATAAGACTGGAGTAACCAGCAGCGGATTAATGGGAGTGCTGGGTTTGTTTACTGAATGTTTCCCCCGGAGGAAGCTGCTGCTGCTGCTGCTGCTGGTTGATTGAAGACACACACGGCTCATTTTACAGACTCCACTGGCACGTTAAGACTACGAAGCGGTTAATCAAATGCACTGGTGCAAATCATTGTGCGGAGGTAAACATAAAGCCGTGTCTTATGAACTTACAGAGTATATGGTGAAGCAGGGCTCCAGCACAGGTGCGTCATATCCTTTAATGTTAAGAGTTTCCACATCATGGGCCACAGGCGCTGGCTGGAAATATGTTCTTATAGAAATCATCAAAGTACACTTGAGGTACTAGTAGCTTACTTGGTGTTTATTTATGTATGTGCTTTTTACTTTGAAGAGTCCTACATCTTCCGAGGCCTTATTTCGCCGTCTTCCTTTCCTTAGTTTCTTTGCTTTTTCCTTTTCTTACTTCTAAGTGTTTTCCATCAGGCGTGTTCACGGTCGTACACTCAGCTGACTTTGTCTCAGGCGGCACTAGAAAGTACCACCTGAGACAAGTACTAAGTACTAAGATACAGTAAAATACAGAGCCAGCTGCTCTAAGCCCCTCTTATTTATTTCCTTATTTCTTCTCTTTCCTTCCTCAAGTAAGCATTTTGGATGTAAAACCATGGGCCCCGGTTCTGGATATTTTCATGACTTTCTATATTTGAGTGTACTTGAGATAAGTTTGGGCACCACGGTAACTTGGTATTTAGCATTGATGCCTAGAGAACAAGTTCAAGTACCAGGCTGACCCTGGACCTTTCTGTGTGGAGTCTGCGTGGGTTTCCTCCAGGTACTCCAGTTTCGTCCCACCTCCAAAGACATGCAAGCTTAGGTGCATTGAAGGCTCTAGATCGACCGTAGGTGTGAATGGGACTGTGATCGAGTTTTCTGTGGTGCACTCTGCCTTTTTGTGGGTAGATGGAAGGTTAATAAACTCCTCACCATCCTGGCAGTGAATCAAGTCCTGGCTCAACCTGCTCTGCAAACAATTTCACCGATGCCAAGTCAAGTGAATTCTGGATAACAAAGTCCTCAAATCAGTACAGGTTACAGTTTCCATTTGGGCCCGGTGAAGTGTGAAATTATGTTGTTTATTGTCCATTTAGACAAATAACAGGCGGCCACTGATGTGACAGCTGCAAGAATCGGTGTCGTGACAGTGATTAGGTTGTTGTTGTTCTCACGTGCTGAGTGTGGTTGTTTACACAGGAGGAGAACTGGAGGAGCAGAGACGAGCCCCTTGGCAAAGTACCCTCAAGAGGTGAGCTGAATGATGGAATCCAAACCTCTGTATCCATCTGAATACACGTCGAGCACTTTGTCACCCACAGGTGACATTGTAGACACTGTCCGTGTTTTAGATGCTTTCAATCCACTTTTAATGTGTCATCCTAAAAAGCAGGGCTGCAAAAAAAAATCCTTTGTTTACAAAGTGACAAATTTTACTATTTGAAATTCAATAATGGTTTACTTGTTTCTAAAAAAAAAAAATAGTATCAGTTGGGTTCAGCGTTCAGCTTCAGATCTAAAATCCAAGCAAATAAAAGGGAATAAAAGGAATCCATGTGGGAAAAAAAGCCCAAACCAAACCAAAACCTTTTATTTGGTTAAACATTTTTGAGTGCTCTAGCTTTTCATGCAGTAAAATTACCCAGCAGAGTCCACAGGGTTAATAAGAAAACTTAACTTTATTCTATGTTTGAAGGATTATTTTTGGAATTAAATAGGTTGCAGCCCACTGTGTCCATTTTTGCCTTCACTCTGCCGCCCACCTAATCATCCATTAAGCCTTTTATCTCCTTTTCTCTCTCGCTCTTGGTCCTCTCCATATTTTTACAAATAATGCACTTCTCTGCATCCTCATCTGTGAGCTGTTTCCCTCTGCACTCAGTCCATCTAATTACTTGCTTATCATGTAAAAAATGCAACGTATAATTAAATACCTAAAATACTAAATTGGCAATGTTCATGTCCCTCAAATCTCTCTGTAGAAAAAGCACATATGCTCGTCCTCAGTCAAGTTTTTATTCTGATTTTCTCCCATTTAGTCATTTTAATCTATTTCCCTTACCAACCCTGCAGCTCCGTCGCCCCAGGGAGGCCGCTCTGGCTCTGCAGCAGAGTCAGTGGGAGGCGCTGGTGGTGGAAAATCCATGAGGGCTGTTGCAGCCCACCAGACGAGTGCATCCAACCCCACCCTGCTGGCCTTCACCAGGGGAGAGATGATCACCGTGCTGGTCCAACAGCCCAGGAACGGCTGGCTGTACGGACGTGCTGGCAGCGGTTCACGGTGAGACAGTTCTTTTATCGCTCCTGTAATTGTTGCAGTAAATGATGATAGAATCTCAGTCTGATTGCCTTTGGAAGTCCAAGAAATACAAAGTGACTCATGCGGAATGAGCTTTGTCTGGAACCAATAAATCCAGGAGAGGAATCACGCTGTGGCCATTCCATTTGGAGTGTGTAGTGTAGTCTTCGTACATGTGTGGATTTCTGTTCCTCTGGTTTCCTCACACAGTCCAAAGGCTCCATACCAAAGTCCACACCGCTCCTGTTAAAGTTTTATTTTAACTTATTCATTAAAAAATATTTATTTATATAAAATAGAATAATGAATAATGATAACACGATAATTTCATGATAATTTATACCTTATCATGTTTTATTTCCTGGTATTATTAGATCTCTATTACATCTCTTCCACTCCTATTGCACAGTCGACCGTTCCAGGAGATGGAATCTGTCCTCTTCTTGCATTTCTTGCAAGTTTAAAGTAAATGTATGAAAGAACAAAAACACTTAATAACACTTAATAAAAATTAAAGTCACAGCATTCATCAAATGTGCCCAAACGTTGAATCCTAACCACGACCAAGCCAGCATTCATTTGTGACCGTCTCATCCTCAGTCAGGGATGGTTCCCAGCTGCCTTTGTGGAAGCAGTGGATGATCCTCCAAAGTACAACATCTCCAGGTAAACGTCTAATTTCATCTGATTTAACAGTAACAATTCCAATAATGTTCTCATATCTTTCTCGATGAAAGAATCACAGCGCCAGCAACAAGACAACTCTCAGCATTAGCATGCGCGCTACAAGTCCAGCGTCTGTAGAGAAATGTGCATCCAATAATTTTCTCGGTCTTCTGAGTAGCTTTTGAATATTTATGATTTGGGCTTGGGCTCGATTCGAGGTATATCGGCTGTGACGGGTTACTCTGCCAAGGCAGAGGTTGGAGCGAAACATGTTGATCATAATTACATGGTGGTCACATGGGAGAATCGCCTCTATATTGGTGAGTTTGCGTCTCATCCAATTTGACACACAGTCATGCTTTTCTAAAGTAGTAACAACTCAAGAGTTTCTCTCTGTGGTGCCTGTCCTTATCTATGCTCTTCACAAAGCATCATCTGTTCCTTTGATGTCACTGGATGGATGGATGGATGGAGGGATGGCAGGAAGAATGAAAGAAGGGAGGAAGGGATGATGGATGGATGTAGGAAGGGATGCTGGATGGATGATGATGGATGAATGATGGATGGATGCATGGATGATGGATGGATGGATGGATAATGGATGGATGCATATTCTATTTTTGTCCTCAATGCGTTGAGAAAAACTTGTCAAACAGTCTCAGTATTAACCAGGAATAATAGAATTAATTAATGAATAGAGTGAATCATTTCAAATTTTAGGCATCCACATATGTGCCACAGCTAAAATCAAGAAAAAGGTGACACCAGAAAATGTATTACAAATGAATGAATGAAATTAATATTAGGATGGAAAAAAGGGCAGAGATCAGCTATCCCTCAGCTGATGTTTGTGACATATTTTATAGTATAATGCTAATATAATTGCACTGAATAAACATATTTTATGTGCTCCAACTGAACAAAACAATAAATTGTTTCCATAGGATGTACAAAATGTATTTCCTGATGTACTTAAGATTTGCTATGAATTAAGGAAATAAACATATGCTAATTCATCAAAGGAAACAAAGTGGATGTTTGTGGTTTTCAGGAATTCCACTGTCCGAGGCAATGGCAGCACAACTAACCTGCAGGACCTATCAGGAGGCAACAACCATGGTGCAGCCCCGCCTCCTCCTCCTCCTCCACCACCATCATCCGTATCAACAAATAAACAGTCCACAATGCAACCGACTGCAGCCAGCCATGACAGAAAGGATGAGTCAAATTCAGAGAAACAGGTAATCACAGTGTCTGATATCATTTTTTATTTATTAACCTCTTGCAGGCCCCCTGCTGGTTGAAGACGGTGCAGTCAGCATGACGAACTGCTGTCTGAGTGTCTCAAATCGACTCGGCACATTATTTTGTAGAAGTACATAAAACCTCACATCTCTAGGTTTTTTCGTATTAATAAAACTCAAAATGCCGAATAAAACCACACAAATGCACTTCACGCTTCCACAAATCAAAAATTTGTCATAGCGTGAGATTAAACATCCAACAAATGAACTTCAGCTCACAAACGTACCCTTTTTTCAATATTCAGTTGCACGAATTTCCTACCATGGCCTTCAATTAGCAAGAGATGAGTCAAAACTGCCAGACTTCCTGTCTGTAGACGTATTCCATTTCCTCCCCTGTGCAGCAGGCTTTCTGTGGCAAGGTGCTGTTCTCATCAACGCCACAGCCCTGTTTCTGGTGGATGCAGGGGGGAAGCTCCAGCTGCTGATGGTGTCTAGGCGAGGAGGTTGTGTGCATGTGTGTGTTTCCGCACCTGTGTGTCTTCTTTTCAATGCCCTAACTTCTGAGGGAGACATATTTGAGGCCTCTCCATGGTTGTATAGGGCTGTAATCTATTTTTGGGCTGCTGCTGTGTGAGGTATAGAAATTATTTCATAATGCTTGGAATGTGATTTTTGCAGTGAGATTCTTGCAGGAAGGGTTTTAATATTCAGGGCCTGTAAACCGAAAGGTGATATTTTTAAAAAATTGTTTACACATAAGATAAATGTGTTGTGGGCATAAGTTATCATCTTGCATGAAACAAGATAATTATTTTTTGTGCACAAATAATTATTTTAAGCGTACGAATTACCTTTTGCATGCAAGTTGTTATCTTGTGCGAAACAAGATCGTCTTGTTCGCTCAAGATAACTATCTTGTGCGAAACAAGATAATTATGTTGTGCACACAATATAATTGTCTTAAGCGAAGTTATTTTTTGTGAGCAAGTTATTATTTTGTGCGAAGCAAGATAAATATCGCGCACAAATAATTATTTTGGGGCAATAAGTTATCATCTCGCGGGAAACAAGATAATTATGTTGTGCGCACAAAATAATTGACTTAGGCGAGGTAAAAAGTTATTGCCTGCGTAGTCCTGAATTTTATTTTTTATTTTTTTTTATTTTTATTTTTTTTATTTTTGTGTGTGCACAAGAAATAATTGTCACCTTTCAGGACCTTAGGGTTTCCGTCGATATAATAAATGACAAACAACAAACAAACTGACGCAAAATTAAATCAAATGTTGAACAAATAGAAGAAGAACAGTGGCACAGTGACACCTGCCACCTTTAAAGGATTAAAAACCTTATTCTAAAACAAAGGAAGCAAATGGTGCAGCAGATTTATTGCTTCGGTGTTTGAACTGAGTGAGACATGTCAAAATGTCTGTCGGATCTATTATGTAGTTGTTAAAATGTAAATTTTGTGTCTGGAGGTATCTGTGTGTGTGTGTGTGTGTGTGTGTGTGTGTAACAGCTTGTAGGCAGGAAGTGAGGTCAAAGAGGTTAAGAGCTTGAGCCTGCTGAGACTCCACGAGTGCACGTGTGTGAATTGCGTGCTGCGGTCGGCCTCCACTAACCCTCTGTTCATTTTTCATGCTCGCCCGTAGAGAACACAACCACAGCGCTCAGGACCTGAACTCTTCCCCAGGTAAGAGAGGCACACAACTCATTACCACGGCGTGAAAAAGCGACACCGCGATCCACGGTCACATTTTTGAAGTATATAATGAAAGCATCAACAGATGGGGCAGAGATCTAAATGGCACTGGATTGTGTTCCATTCCATTTTGAAGTGCGGTTTGGTCCTGAAACGGCTTCACTTAAAGCTCTCACCTTCACTTTAGACGAACCGTGTGCTGGATGATGCTCATGCAGGTGGAACTCTCGCTCGATTGTTATGGTTGCAGACGATATTGGGTGTCCGATCGTTTTTCTGGTATTGGATTTCTCCTCTGTGTCTCTGTTTTTGTGTCCGTTTAACCCTTTGTTTTCTCTTTCCCCCTCTTCTTTCCACCACGCAGAGGTACAAATCCATTTGCTACAGTGAAGCTCAAGCCCACGTCCACCGATGACAGATCAGCTCCACGTGTACGTCGTTGATGACATCTTAACGCTGACATGTTGTATTTTTGCTTCCTGATGATGACGGGTTTGTTTCTAGAGGACAGAACAAGGAAATAGCATCCTTTCTTAATACAGACGGCCTTAATATCTAGATACATATTCCATCCTGCTACTACTATTAATTTTAAAATTGTTTTTACTGGCAGTGTCCACATACAACTGAGAAATGTTAAATAGTAATGATTAACATTTGGTTGCGTAAAATCGAAACTAATAGGTGCATTTGTATTTGACATTTGTATTTAAATTCTGGCAAAATGCTCAAAGTTTGCACAGATACCAAATATATCAGGTATGAAATGATACCCATCACACCTAGAATGAAAATAATTTTAAGGGACGTTTCAGGGTAATTCCTCATTTTATGAAAGTAACTTACTGACATGGATTTTAGGCTTTTTATTAAATCACACCTTCTCTAATCTCATTATCTTGCCACTTGTACGGGTCCAGATCCAGAAATTAAAGTCAGCTTTGTGCTGAAATGTTGATTTAGCGATGACTGAAAGGATTTCACATTGTCCTGTCTCTGATCTGTATATAATGTACAGTTTATTTTAGTGATATATGCAATCAGGATCTGAAGCATTGTCATATATGTAATATAATTCATCTCCTTTATTTCTATCGTCTTAAGTAGGGGTTGA
>OMNV01012976.1:0-26976 GCA_900303265.1 Brotula barbata
GAATGTTTACACAAGCTGATCTCTCGCAATGAGACCCCTTTCCTTCCCACAAGTGTCCCCTTCAAGAATCCGCAGCCCCTTCCTCCGTTGCTTCAGTTCCAGTGAAGCACCATCCGCTCTCTGCAAGTCAGGCATGAGCCCGCGGCTCGCCTAAAAAACAAAGCATAACAGTCAACCGTGTCGTTAAATCCACTGCCGTCATATTTTCATTCTTATATACAAATCTGTCATTTGCATTTTGATCTCATGATGCGTTTGCACAGAATCCTGAATTTGAAATATTAAAATTCTCAAAACACAAAACCTGACTTTGTAAATAAGTCCCTGTGGTGTTACACAGAATAATCCTAAGCAGAAGAAAGTTGATGATGCATTCATCTTGTAAATGAAATGTCACCCAGCAAACTTTCTCCAACAAGCCAAGTCTGCTAAAATATTCAGCGGTCACTCTAATGTCAGGTAAAGACGTCTGAAAGACGTTTAGTGAACAGTGGAGTTTTGCTAATTGATATAAGATGAATGTAGAACCAGGCTATTATAGATTAAAATGATATGATTAGTTGGTCTGCTGTGAAGTTGTGCGTTGTTATTATAAAGGGAAAAAAAAAATGTAAAAAGTTCAGATGGTTGGATGCATTCAGGGATTTATTAAGAACTTCTCTTCCTCACTGTCCGTATCTCTCCTATTGTTTTTTCCTTAAATTTAAAATTAGTTTGAAATACGTCTCATCAGACTGTTGTCAGGTGCATGCTTGACATCAAATTCCCAAGCGGTCGTCTGCAGTGGATCCCTGGACCTCAGGCCTTTCATTCATTTATTTGTATGGAGGGCGAAGGACACACACTCACTACTCCTAGTCATTTTGTTTACTTGAACTATTACTACGGTTAACAACATAAAGCTGTAAATATAAAAAGTAAAAATCCGCGTGCATGAGCCTGTGGAGTCTTGATCTTTGTTCTTGGCCTTAGTCGCTCTTTATTCAACACTTTTGTTGAGGCTTAGGAGAGCAGAATACATTTCAGCAAATTTTAAATTCTAATTCCATTAAATGTAATTCTAAAGTACAATGGGGTTAAAGAGCCAGTAAATTACTGCCAATCACAAAGCCGACTTCAAGCACACTAACGTGTGTTTTAGCGGCTGCTCTCCAAGGACCCATTGAGCTGTCCAGAGCTGTGCCTGAGCTCTAAGGACAACACTCGGGGCTATTTGCCGCTGAGATTAAAGAGGCTGAATGAGATAGCTGCCAGTAGGCAGACGAGCTCTGGAGATTTCCCCCCTAAAGAGCAGTTAGTAGAAAAGGACTGCCTGTATTGTTTAGCATCTCCGGGAAAGGGTGTTTTCTCTCGGCACTGAGGTGGAAAAGTAAATTAGCGTTTAGTCTGTGCCTGGCTCCGGCTCCACCAATCCGAGAATGGTGTGTCGACAGCCGCAAGATTGCTCTCTTCAAAGAGCTGTGACTGAAGGGACATGGCCTGTGCTAAAGTAAACACGACGAAGTCTACGGCTCTTAGAGAGACTGGCAGGCCGTGGCTAGTATTGAAAAAAAGGCCATCAAATCCAACGGGGAAGTCCTCCAAATGGAAGTTATTCTCCAAGAGGCACTGGGCACTCCTTCGGCGGCGTGGGCCATGTGGGTCTAATTTTTCACCATGAATGATTTTGAATACTACGGGGGGTCAGCGGGGGTCCATGCCTGCTTGACCAGAAGTTGATTCTAGGTGAGAGAGACAGATTCAGAGAGAGAGAGAGAGAGGGAGAGGTGGAGGTAAAACCAAAAAGAGAGAAAGACAGACAGAGAGCCTACGAGAGTGCCAAATCACGACTGCAGAGGACCAGTCGTCTACACAATCTCCGACAGACAGGAAAGGGAATGGGGGGGGGAGAGAGAGAGAAGGGAGAGATTGGAGAAAAGGGAAAGAGAGGAATAGTTTTGAGGAGACATCTGGCTTTGATTAAGAGGGGCAGTGTGGACAAGCCAAGCTTTACTTCTTGTTTTGACTGGTCGTTTTTTGGGGGGGGTTGATGTTTGTTTTTGAATAGCAAGTAGCTTGTTAATTGACGAGCACGAGCCACAGACACAATGACAAAACGGACGTGAGGACATGTTAGTACAGTCGGTGATGTACGCCTCCTTGCTGTGCGTGTGTGCGTACATTTACGTACGGTGTGTGTCCGCGGCTATGAGTGTCGACTGCGTGGGAGGCGTACATTTTTCCTCCAAATCCCAGAGTGTTCTTCAGTGTCGGTCTAATGCTCTTTGATGTAAAAAATGGACATTGGCTCTATTTGTCAACAGGACTTTTTCCAGACTCTCGTGAGTAAAAAAAAAAAAAAAAGCCACAGGAATTCATGGTCGATGCTGATGAGAAGAATAAAAACGAAACCTGGCTCAAACAGATGACTTTAGCAGAACAAGATGATCAAACGTTTTCACATAGATACATTTTAAACATGCAAATCTTTATTATTATATTTCTTCTATTGCCTTGTTTGGCCTTGGCGGTGGTTTGCAACCCAATGAATGTATTTCTAGGTGCATTTCCATCCATGGATCTGCTCCAGGGATACAACAGATAGCCTGTCCCCATTCAGACGGGGCTAAGCATTTTCTCCTGCGCCTTGGTCAATTTTAGATATTTTCACTATTTTTACTGTCCATGTAAAAAAAAACAAAACAAAAAAAAACTATCTTCCAACATTAAATGAAGTGTGGCAAAAAATACTGGATCTAGATTCAGATCCAGGTCACTTTTAAAATGTAATGGATTCTAACACGGATTGGGCTCCATGTCCAACCCCCCATCTCTGAGTTTCCTGAAAATTGGTTAATAACTTAATTGGGACAACCAGACAGACTGACAACACAACCAACACAGATGAAAATATAACATAATAAGTAGAAAAAAGTATCCAAACAAACCGAATAGAATAGAATAGAATAGAATAGAATAGAGTAGATTAGAATAGAATAGAACAGAATAGAACAGAAAAGAGTAGAGTAGAGTGGAGTAGAGTAGAGTAGAGTAGGATTTCTTGTTGCCTATAAAACATCTGTATTGCTGGAGAGCAATCGTGAAAGTCTGGTTGGCTTTGAGAACAATCATTGTTCCAATCATCATCAAGAAGATAGCAAAAAACCATCCAGCATATCTGTGACTCAGACTTCGTTTGTGTCGCTTCTTTGCAAACTTACTGAGAGCAGGAGGAACCTCATGGCACAGGGTCCTGTACTGCTGAATATGATTAAACCATCCAGTGGAGAGACTTGAGCCAAGCCAAACTCAGCACACAGGCATTACAGCAGAACAGGACAGGAGGCCCTGGAGCTCCTAATGGTAAGCAGCACTCCACACCCCCCATCACATAAACCCCCATCCCAAAGTCAATTGCCCATCAAGGAAAGATAATGTCTCTCGAAAAAACACGATATCATCCTGCAGTGATATTTTCCCCTGCCATCCTGATTTGAGTTATACTTAGGGTGAGAGGATCAGCATTCCTGCAGGAGATGGTAGGTCGGGAGAATTTTGGGGGACGGCAGTTGGGGTTTTGAAGAGTCTCAGAGGTGAAACTGGAGCCATGGAGTTGGACTGCCTGTTCTCTGAGGGCTGTGAGGTGGTGATGGTGATTGGAAGTGATGTCTGTTAGGTAGCTGCTGCTTCTGCTTCAAGGGCAGCTGCATAAATGTCAGAGGGGGGTTGAACCTTGGTCTCCAGCACAGTTAGGCAAACTTAAACCTAAAAGTCCATGAGGGATGGAAGAAGGATTGATCAAGATGAAGAGTGGCATTTATTAGCCTGTGATATCTTAAGGGCAGCCGTGTGAGACTTATGTGTAATTATGAGCAGCATCATTGTCTTGGAACATACTGTGAAAATAACTTTGTTATGATCAAATCAAGAGAGGGATGGTTGTAATTTCACGCTAGAAGTAATTCTTCCAATGGTGTTTTTGAACATTAATTGCTTTGATTTGAAATTAGTGACTTGTAACTTGGATGTTTCAGATGTCACTATTGTTAAAGACTCTAGCTAGAAGTTTTGGTCTCAGATAATGACGCAATATCACCTGTCAGTCATCCATTTTGAATCAATAAGCTCAGCAGTTTGTCCCGTATATAAGAGAGAATAAATACACAATATAATTACGAAGCAGAGCTGATTTGCATGACTGCATTTTGGTGTAGCAGTAACAGTACAAACTACTTCTGGTCCCTTTGGCAATCTGAGAACGGCCTCAGACTGGTGTCACACCCCTGTATACCTGTGTGTCCCTGCAGGGCTGATATCCAGCAACAAGAATTGGACTAAAGGCTCACAGAATCCACATTCAAATATATAAATGGAATATTAACTATATTTTACTTTAAAGGTTTTATGGTCAGTGTCAATGTCATTCCCGTGATCACTGGCTCATTTCAAAGGTCGGTTAACGTGTGAATCACCATAAATTATACTTTAATGAAAACTAATGGGAGCTGAGAGGAAAGTGGCTTTTGTTGGACTGGTACCGAGCTTGTTATCTCTGCTGTGGTAAGCTGGCTCAGAGATTTGGCCACCACCTTGACAGCAGCAGCACACCGTCAGGGGATCAGTGTGTAACTCAATCCGCAAGACGGGAAACCAGCTGGGAAGTGGAAACCAGGGGAGACTCGGGGATGTTTGCTCTGCTTACCAAACAGAAACTCAGAGGATCTGGGCCAGTGGTTAGGAGGAAGGTGTTAAAAGTATCAATAACCTGGCACCTCACCCATATCCTCAGGCCCTTCAGGGTGTGTGTGTGTGTGTGTGTGTGTGTGTGTGGGTGTGTGTGTGTGAAAGAGAAACAATTTCAGTAACTTATCCATATCTATCCGTCCATAGAACAGATGTCTGTCATAATGTCATAATAACAAGGATAAAGTAAAGCTACGTATATTTTCACAGTATAAAATAATGATTATTTATTAAGTGGACAAATTAGAGAGTGTAGACGGAAGGACTTAGATCCAAGTTATCATTGTTTTAATGTCTGATTACTGGCAGGTCCTAAAATTCCAATTTCCTATAGAGGTTAATTGTTATTGTTTTGAGTATTATTTATTGAGTATTACCCTTTCAAAAGTTTCTCTCCACATGCTTGGGAACTTTATAAAATTCATGCTTTGATCTTTATTCTTTGTAAATAAAGCAATTAAACACTGTAAATGTCAGGACAGGCTGACATTCAATAGGCAAATGCGGTGATTTAGACCAGCCAAGGATAATAAATATGACACCATCATTAAAAAAGGCAGAAACATCAACATACAGTAACTGGTGGAAAAACCATGCGATGATTTTCCTCGTCTCTGTCATCCCACCATCAGGGCGACCTTTTCTTTACAGGTTCTTTAGAGGATCGGCCTCATCCACATAATAAGCCAATCAGCATTGGAGACCTGTGGCTGTCTGTCATTATCTCATCAACCCATCAATCACGAGTAAGCGCCGTCCTTAGGGCTGCATTTGCCAATAGGCACACAGGTGAACCCTTAAATCAGCTTTAATTGGGCTGCTGGGTAACAAGCGTGGCTGAAAGGTGTGGGAAAATGAGACTGCTGCTGGGGAACTTTATGACGTGTCAGAGGTACAGCAACACGCAGGTACAGCTACAAAATTTACAACCAAACCAGACAAAAGAAAGAGACAGAATTATGACACCATCTCATCTTTTATTTTCTACATCTGGACGTCTTTGGGACTTTTATCATGCTAGCACCACCACAAATAAATGTAGATAAGTCTGTTTACAAAGCTTCCACCCATCCTCAGTGTTTCGGTCTGATTCATATGCTGATATGGATGGTACGCATATTTACCTTTTAAATTGATGCTTTTATTGATTAATTATTTCATGAAACTGCAGTCATTGTATGAAAGTTGCCACACAAACACAGATTATTATTAGTGTTATCGTTGTTATTATTACAGTTTTTCTCAGAGTTTCTCTTTTGATTGGATGCTCTGATAGAAACTGCTTGTTTAGAGAACAGGTGACAAACAACAAAAACTCTGTTTCAGATCGCAAAACTCCAACTGCTAGCAGTTTTTGATGTTTTATATTTTCGTACCTCTTCAGACTCTTAGCAGAATCACATAATGGTCTCTAAAAAGTAAATAGGACAAAAAACTCTATAGCTGTAGTGGAGCCCTCCTGGTGTCAGGCCTATCACATAGTGTCGACTGTATGTCCAAGTTTTCTTCTGGGGGAGATTTTGTACATTTCTGCCTGATTCACCAGCTTTGGCACTTGAGGTGACTCTGAGATGAGTGTGGGCAATCACAGACAACCCACCCTGTACAGGAGTCCAATGTCTTAAGCTCCGTCCCTGGACTCTTCTCTCTCAACTCAACGCTGCAAATTTATTGACAGCCCTTAAAAAATATTTACTGCCCCACTTCCTCTCCCAGCGGGCACCCAGTCTGTAATCTCCCTACCCGTTTATTAGATCATTTGTCAAAGCCTCGAGCTTTTCTTCCCTTTTTTCTTTTGGTCATCATCCCCCGCTTTCACTTTCTGGAAGGAGAAGTGTGTTTGTGCTTTATATGTAAGATAGATGGAGGGGTAGGGGGTGGGAGGGTAAGGAAGGGCAAGAGAGAGAGAGAGTGCAATGGTCCTTGGAGATTAACTCCTTCCATGCCTTCCTTTTCCTTTTTAAAACAGAATTTACAGCTGATTAGCCTTCGCTGTAAAGACAGGTCCCAGTTCCCAGAAGGAACGCTGCTAAACATTTATGCAAGACCAGACGCAAAGACCCTTATGAAAACCATGTGTTCTTCCAAAGACCCCTCAGAGGGAGCAGGAGGGGACTGAATGGAAGCCGTGCAGACTAAGAGGCTCATTTTCAGCACATCTCTGTGTCTTTGTACTGCACACTTCTGCTACTTTTCATCACAACATCACCACACAAACGTGTGTGGTCCACACGCGGTGATGTTGTGATGAAAAGTAGCGTACATATTCCAAAAATGACACATCCTACATTATTTCATAACGTTAGACCCAACTTTAATCCAGATACGAGCGGTATTTATATTTAAGGATACTTTGTACTTCTTATTTTAATTGTATTCCCATCTTTGTGACTGTTATAGTGTGGATTACCAGGTGTTACACACGTAAATGTTTTCTGTTCCAACACATACTATAGTACTATTGGGTTCAAAGTAGTACTATAGTACACTAGGTGTATTATACTGTAGAGCTACTTGTGGTACGCAGCTACTTACTCGACGCGTGTCCTTCCTTTCCCCCCCACACTGTCCTACTTGTTTTGTCCATCTCCAAGCAGACCCCTCCCCACCCTTGTCCCAAAAAAGTGAAAAGGACTTACTTATTTCACTAAAGAAAACGCGACTTTTACTTACGTTGAGTAAAATATTTTTGAGATTAGAATAATAAGTATTCAGAACAAAGTAAATACTAAACACTCCAAATTGGCTTGAATTCAAAGTTCACACTCAGCTCATTATGCCACGGCCGTGTATAGAATCACCCACTGTTTACGCTCAGGTGTAATGTGAGAGTGTGTGTGAGCGTGTGTGTGTGTGGGTGGGAGAAGGTGTGAGACAAGAAAGAAAGAAAGAAAATAGACAAAACAAAAAAAAAAAAGTGAGTGTGAGTTTTCTTATTGCTGAGGACACGTATGGTGAGGCAGCAGCTGGCAGAGACACCCACAACCTTAGCTACCGTCCGTGCCAGGCCTCAGCTGCTGCTACGTGTGCTCGTCTCCACCACGTGCCCACAGAGTACACAAGGCAGCCACAGGTATGTTCCCATCACCCTGGGCCACACTGATCACAGCCAGGGTTCTGTCAGAAGCTTTCGGGTATTCCGTCAGGCTAATGAGATGTGACTGCATCTCCACCACCACAGCACACCAGCGATTGTTCCATTCATACACTCTGCACTGACGTATGGAGACTTTCCTTCCCCAGTCACGGCCATCGCTGTAACCCTGGATCGCCTGTGTGTGTGTGTGTCATATGGTCTGTTTATACACACTGTGTGTCAGCTATCTGTGCGTGTACGCATCCATTTATGTCGGTGTGTGTTGGTTTGCCACAGTGGAAAAGATAATCATAAACTGGCTGATGGTGAAAGTGTGTCCAGGTGGTGTGTGTGCTGTTACATTCACACTTTGGGGTGTATGTTCTGGCTGCTCTCCTGATCTTGCCTTGGCTTGGATCATAAAGGGTCCTGCTGCTTTATGAAGCTTGCGGTAAATAAAATGTTGAGCTGTACATTTCAGCACAGTGAATGGATTAAAACTGTCACAAAAAGGCTGCTGCAACAAGGAAATGTGGTCTGCAATTATCTGAGGGAGGAATCGTGGCAACTCCAGGCCTGTTTTTCCTCATCAGTCATATCCTGGAAGCAGGGAGATACAGACCAACCCTGATTTTTCTTCCTGCTGACTCATCTACAGTTTCCACATCACCTAAAATAATACAATCAGAATCTGTTTTATTAGGTTTTTCACTGACCATTTGGATCATGTCACATGAATCAGAACAATAACACAACTTCTGTTCAAATTCACTACATCTGTGCAGGGATACTGTTGATCCCACAAAAGTAAGATTTCCTACAGGATCAATCAAAACTCTATGGAAGTTCATTTCTGCCAGGATAGAAACAAATTCAAAAAAGTCTAAATTTCATCCGTAGAATCTCATAAGAAGGATATGAAAGTCAAAATTTTGACTTTAGAGAATCAAAATTAAGTGATAAATTGTTGAATTTTGCTCATAATTATGAAATAAGAGGTCACATTTTCATTTAGACTCTTAAGAACTCATAATTATTAGATTTAGACATTAGAAACTTAGAGTGATGTGATAAAGAGTTGAATCTTCGAATAATGACGTTCATAATTATAACATCAATAAATTAAAACATAAATGCATAATTGTGGGACAAAATGTCAAACTCTTGACTGTGGAAAGTCACTTCTATGCGATAAGAGGTCAAAATTTCATTTCAGCTTTAGAAACTTGTAATCATGTGACAAATTGTGAAAATTTCAACTGTTGAAAGTCCTAATTTTTTAATAATAATGAATTGCAGTGTGAGCATACATGGCATCGTACTAGCACTCACGCTCAGTCTGTATACACATTCCACTGCAGGCATGTGAAGTGTTTCAACAGTGCTAAAATCATGTTTGAAATACTCCTCAGTGTATGGATAATCCATTTTCTGGTCCAATTTGTGGAATGGTATGGAGCTACGCTATGCTCGGAAAGAAACTCTGTAAACACTTTGACAATATGAGTTTATAAAGTCAAAATTTAGAATTCTAATCTCAGGGTTTCTATCGATTCTTTTTCTATTCTAGTGGAAATACGATTCCATAGAATTGTGTATCAGAATGTGGCAAAAACTCTAATGGGTTAATCGCACTCAAGCCGAGAGGACAGAAAAATGTGTGATGGGCAACGTTTCCTCCTGACACAATTTTAGCTATGTGAGTTTCAACATAAACAGAAAAAGGAATGAGAGAATAGCTGTGGCTGACTGGTGTGTGTGGTAACCCGTGGCAGTCTTCACGTTGGATGTGGTGAGCTTTTTCCAGGGTTTTGGATTTCTCATTAGATGTTCGGTATCTGTGGCCTGATGGTGTCAGAGGTGAATGAGTCCAGCGGTGTTACCTTTTCAAACTCACAAACCTAATATTCTTTCATATCGCGTCAGGAATACGCCGTAGCCATGATAATACTTGTAGTTCAAATCCTCCTGTGGTCTCGTTTAATCCACCATAGGAAATAATGAAAGGTTTGTGCAGTGGTCTTTGCATTATCCCTCATGAATTACAGACATCATCAGATGTATCAAAGGATTTTTGGAATCCGCAGCTTGAGTATTCTAGCACAACACCAAAATGAATTCTAACAACAGGGAAAAACATTTTTAAAAAAGGGCTGCATGTGCAATGTAAAGATCAGCAGAGGTGGAAAGTGCATTTTTTTCTTGTCCACTACCTTTTCCAGCCTTCGACTCCAGGTCTCATTTCATTTGCATGATGGTTGTGCCTTAAAATTCATCTGAGATAAACTTTTGAAAACTTTTAGAATTGTATTTGTATTTGGTGAAAATGTTAAATCTCAGCTTTGATTTTGCTCAATAACGCTAAGCTTTTTGAAACTTTATTTAGACAAAATGGGACACATTGCTCAGTGCAGGTGTTTGTTACTAGTTAGGCCAAATTATCAAGTGAGTCCTTGTTGACTACACATTTTAGATAAAACACAACCCTGAAAATAATTGGACTCCTCGCTCTTTCCTCTGATATAATTGGACAAATAAGCCTTTGCTGTTCGAAGTAATTTCCCTGCGGCTCTGCGCGAAGGGCTTTCAGGGACCAGGCAGTTGGGGTTTTCTCCATCAGAGAGCTTTAGCTGGGCTGGCTGGAGGGCTAAGGGTCCAGCCCTATCAACCGATGCCAATGTAAACACAGCAATTCCTTCCCAATTAGAAACGCTAAATGCATTGGACTCGGTGCACTACCAAGGGCTGGTCTGCGCAATTAATGCAGCTTTGGTCTCCTCTGGCTGCTTCGGATGGCTGGGATGGTTAAGATGTATACAGTTTCAGTTCAAGGCCAGTCAGTGGAAGTCTGATTGGGCAGGCTGGATTCATCATGGAAGTATAAACATGAGGTTGGATGTGCACTTGGTGGTTGGGGTTTTCGTTGGGTCAGCCGTGCTGGGTAGGACCACAGCAGGCCAGGAAGATATCTGTGGTGGGGAGGTCAATCAGAGACTGGAGGGGGGAGCTGCATTTCAGCTCTGCACCTTCCTCTGATTCAAACTTTGAAACTATGGTGATCATTTTGGCAGAACAATGAGATCCATCAGAATAGTCAGTGACGTATTTGCTCTGTGGAGTGATTAGTCAGGTGTGAAACCGAAGGAACACTTGGTCTGATAAGTGTTGAAGAGGAGCTGTTTTTACAACCAGTAACAACGTCTAAGTATCTGCATTTCATAAATTGGCCGTGAATATTTCAGCTTTCGTTCTTTGTGTATCTCTGTGATAATGTATCTGTGACAACACATCTGTCACGTGAAAAAGATACATGAATCGAAATGACAAGAAGTATAGCAGTGTCTCAGTTACCCTTTCAGCTTTGATCCAGCTCCTTCGACTCGGTTTCAACACAGTCCTTATGTCAAAATTGAACAATCCTACAACTCTATGATTGGGTATTCTTACATGTTATCCCTGAAATTCCTCAAAAATGTAAACACACACCCTGCGTCCATATGTAAGTCACTTGATGTCTGGAGTTTAGCAAAAACAATAAAGTCTTACTTTCCAATGAAATCACGGCTCCACCTGATGAAAAATCTGTAGTGTGTGTGTATGTTTTGCTGCGCCAAAGCAGAAGAACGTCATGAATACGCAGACAAATAATTAAGCTCACAAACCAATTGTTACGCTTATCCATCCCTACAGTTTGAAAACAGAAAAACATGCCGGACAAAGATAATGTCCCATTGTTCGCTTCTCCTTTTGTCCAATGGCCATTGTGCATTGTGTGTTCCTGGGGTGTTGGTTTGCACTATCAGCCTGGGGGCTCTCCACTCTCTCAAAGATAGTTTGCTAACAGAGCTACCACTCCATTGTCTCTAATGAAAATCCATACTAAACATTTAGCTCTGTGTGAGAAAGGGGGAAATTCAATAAGACACATAACACAATTTATAAATTACAGGAAGAACCAATCGAACCAACAGGCTAAATGGAAAAATATTTCTGTAATATGTTTGTTTATTTTTCTACCTTTTATAACCATGGAAACGGCAGCTTTTTATGGTGAGCACAAATTGCTTGAATTTATTTTCTCGGCCTAAATAAAGTCTGAGGCACGTTTCTCTTCCAGCCCTTTTCCACACCGATTATCCGTCATGCCGCCAGAGATGTCTCCACTGAGGTACCATACACCAAACTAATGGTCGCTATTGGACTGTGCCGTCGATGGTAAACTAATCTGCAGCCTGCAAGGCACAGGAAACAGATCTCATTAGCACTCATTGAACTATCTTCCAAGGAAACTTTCATCTTTAGACCACTCTGACAACAGGCCTGAAAGCAAGGCTAATGTCACTTACTAGTACTGCATTTTAATGGTTGCCTGAAGAAGGTCTAATAGATGGATGGGAAATAAAAGAGTGAAGTCATCTGTTTGGGACTCTTTTGGGGTTTTTTTAGGTCTACATGCATGGCTACAGTGGAGCCGGATGTTGGTTTTTATGCCTCACAAAGTAATGGAAAAATCACTGTTCCTGTTTCAAAAATCCTCTTGAAACCCTTGAAAATGTCAATATTACAGTGACGTTCCTACAATGTGGGATTATGTTTATGACATCATGTTTCTATGCCACTAACCCCTTAGGCACTGGTAAATGAATGTTGATTGAGTATTCTTTAAGGCATACAGTTTAATTGGCATTTATTTGTCCAAGCTATTGTATGTTTAATTATTCTGGATGAGTTGGGTATCATTTTATGCATCTTGTATATATTGTATTATGTCTGAATGTACAATATATTGTATCTATGATTTCGCTACATTTAAAATGATATTTAGATTAAAGTGAATAAAGTTTAACACATTTCAATAATTATGAATTAATAATCCGATTAAAAAATCATGTTCTTATTTAATACTATATTTTAAGGTAGATTTGTGACCGTTCCTAGAGCTACTTTGGTGGTCAAAAATGACTAAATTTATAAGTGTTGCGATGCTGTCATCCTGTGGCTAAAAGTAGAAAATACATTGGAAAAGGTTTGAACTTTTGGTCGCTAGGGGGCGACATGGAAACCAGTCTTACACGGCGCGAGCTTTGCACTCATCTCGTTGGTTGTTTACGTCGTCCATGCTTCCTGTATGAGAGTAGCTTTGTTGCCTGTTAGCTTAGCACACCCCTAATTTCAAGATGGGATGCGACGGAGGGACTATTCCCAAAAGACACGAGTTGGTGAAAGGTCCCAAAAAAGTTGAGAAGGTTCGTCTTGTTTAGTTTCTTAACACAAGCGACACTGTTGGCGACGGCGACGGCGACGAAAGCTGTTAGGAGTTCGCTTAGCTTTAGCCAGCTAGCAGGCCAACGCTCCAATTGTTTGCGTCGCCAAGCGGTTTCGATGGATAATGTTACAGACTCTTTCCTTCTGGAATAATTTAAGTTGAATTGTTTACTTAAGGAATTTAACAAAATAATAATAGCCACCCCCCGCCCCAGGAATGTCGAATGTCGTTCTCATTTATCTGACCCGAGGTCGTTGTGTTTTGACGGAATAGAACTCGTTGGAACAGATTTTATATTTTATTCCAGTACGTTACGGTGCAAATATTATGAACGTCATTTGAGAAATGGCTTTAGTCTAAAAGTATTTCAATGCATTCACTGAATTAAACAATCAAATCGACGTATTCTTTGAGGCAAAATTGCTTTATGATAGACAAACATTTATTTCACTTGACGATTTTGTCGTGGTTTTCTAAATAGGGCGCAACAGCGTTATCATGTCTGTGGAAACAATGGCACACAATGAGGATTGTTGGTGAAATGATGTGTCTCTGCATGTCACCCTGTGTAGGTTGATAGAAATGCGGAGCTAATAGCTAAATGGAAGCACTGTGCCTTGAGCCAGGAGAAACTCAGGCGTCCCATCGTCTCCTGTGAACTGGGAAAGTGAGTTGTTCATTTCCTTCAAGCTATGTTTAGACAAAATCGCTAGATACATATTCAACAAGTCCGAACTAAGTATCATCAAATATTATCCCATCCTGATATCATACTGTATGCTGTATGTTTTATTTCAGACTCTATAACAAAGATGCAATCCTAGAATATCTTCTGGATAAGACTGCTGAGAGACCCAATGCTGAGGTTGTCGCACACATACGAGGGCTGAGGGTAGGCGAGCCAATTTGTGAACACGTATAGACACCAAAATGCTCATCCACTCATGGCCATTTTCGTAGACAACAGTTAAATATTTATGTTTCACTTAGATCTCAACTCTTAACTTCCTTCCTTGCTACGCTTGCAGGACGTAAAGGAGCTGAACTTTACAGATAACCCTGAATGGGAAGGAGAGAGGAGAAACGCCAAAGGAGACCGCTATGAGGACATCCACTGTGGCATGTTCATTTGCCCTGTTGTGGGGTTGGAGATGAATGGCAAACACAGGTAACAAACACGTCTAAGTTAATATTTGTAACTATGTCGATGCTGCTTTGATTCAATAAGTCAAATATAATCAAATAAATGTTCTTAGGAATCAACAGGCCATGTATAGATCAGTAGTAGAGACATTGATTTGGAGACAGATCTGGTCCTGGGTTACTTGGTTTATTCAGTGTTTACGTTTAAGATTTCATGTAATTATCTTTGTGAGGAAATGTATCGGAAATGTTTCTGTTTTATTATTTCCTAATGTTGAATGTAGACATAGGTGTTAAAGATTTGAGGCACTGATATAGAAAGGAAATGAAGGACTTCCCCTATTCACAGGTGTTTCTGTTTTCCAGGTTCTCCTACCTGCAGACTTGTGGCTGTGTATTCTCTGACAGAGCCCTGAAGGAGGTCAAAGCAGAAATCTGCCACAAGGTAAGAATTTTTTTTTTTTGTATTTTATTGTTCTCCTTTCTTTAATGACTCCCATTACTTGCGTTACATTTTGTGGGAGTTGCTGAAGGTCCCATGCAACTCTTGCAGGAGTACAAATTTGTCTAATTTGTCGCGAGTTAAGTAAATCCTCCCCTTGTACTACTTTACGTAAAACTCGTTGGCTCGTGACTATTTCTGTAGTAGTTTTAATGGAATTTCCATATTTAGTTGGCTGTGGTGCCTTGGTTTTATCAGTATTTTTCATGTACTGATATTTTTTGACACTAATGCATTAGCAAACAAGAAACCTTTATATCAGTGCAGATAACACACTTTGCAGAGGAAGTGTGCACTTTGTTTTTCTCTTGATGTGACCTTGCTGCTGTAACAAATGGGATTAACAAAGAGGCTAAAACACACTCCCTAAAAAAATGAACAAAAGAAGAAAACAATCCTTAAAAGCTTCCTATTGTGCGATGGCAATCAGTTGTCTTCATCGGGGTTTGTCGAAACGCCCCTATCACATAGGTTTCTTCACCCATTTGTTATTGAGTCAGATGGAGCCACATGTGGAAGCTTCAGAAGCAGGCCAATGAACCATTTTTGGGTTTGGTGTGCTAGTTCTACAAATGCTGCTCTGGTTTACATTTCTCAGGCACAGGCTATTTCGAGATACCAAAAAAGCACATAAGAATGTCAGTTTTGTATTGAATGCATGTTGGTGCGGATCACTTCTTCCTACCAGAAATAGAAATAGTATTAACAACTTTTATTGTGCTGCCTGTGGGAAAATCTTGCAGTGAGGAGATTTTAGCTTACACAGATGCATGAGAGACATTTAAGGTAACTTTTCTGGTCTGGTGTCACACAGAGTATTCTCTGCTAATAATTAAATAATAAGTTTGACAAGATTTGGTGAAATTATTGCAGTGGATGCTCCACTAAACACAAACAGTAACTACATATAAAGCAGAAGTTGTTAAGTTGAGATGCATAGAAGTGATAAAGTATGTTAGCTTGAAACTGACAAGCAAGGTGCAGGAGCTTTCTATTCTCATAAACTATGTATATATGATGATGTACGTGTATATACATCAGTTCCTGTCTGCTTTAGCCACCAACAAAGTTGTGTGTGTAAGAAATGTTCTGATGTATGATTTTCTTGGAAGCACTGGTTGTCGCAGTCACCTCCAGCCGGCCCTGATAGCTTGTTTGATCATTCGCCAGCTTGTCAAGAGCATTGTGTCATGTTATCACTGGTGGCCTACAGAGATTTTCTGTTTGTCTGACAAATATGCCAACACAATAGATATTTCCTCCATGTCTCAGTACAGAACACGTGAGCAACAGTGTGCAGATGAGAATAGGAAGGTGACATGATGAACATTTTGTTTTCACCTCGATTATCGTCAACCAGCTGCATGAGCCATGGCTCCCCATTTTAAACACAACAAATGGTGCTTTATTTGTATTGCTGGCCATACAGTAACAACATTAGGATGTGGAAACAGTTATGCGGTAGTATGCTTTCACTTCAGTATGTTTACCTTCATTTTATTTTTATCATCACAATATTTTTCTTTCCTCTTTGTTCATCTTCAGTGATTTCAGTGTTCAAAAATGATTAACCAGTGCTCCCCCTGCTTTTCGGCCATCGCTGGCCTTAGCTATTTTTAGTTATTTTTGATTCTCTTAATTTGCACACTGTTTACTGGTGTGTCTGCTAGTAATTTGCAGATACTTGATTTGGTAAGATTGGTGAACACCCAAGGGACCACAGTAAACTGTAAACAGAGTCATCTTCAGTAAATGAGTGTAAAGCTGTCTGATAAGTAAGGGGAGAGTCGTTTATTTTTACACGATCTTGCTAGATCTTGTAATCTTGCACGATCTTATCTTGCAAGATCTTGTAATCTTGCAAGATCTTATATCAATTAAATCGTCATTGAAAGTAGTCGTTATAAAGTCAGTGAAAATGAAAGTTTTGATTACAATCTGAGTGTCAGTGAGAATCTATTTTGATTTTAGTCTAATTTGAATAATGCATCATGCTGTAATTTTAGGAACTTGTGGGTACTTGCAGCTGTACACGCTCGGCATATTTTTGCGATTGTTGCAATAGAAGTTTTACTACTTTACTTTATTTTTGTTAAACATTGACTTGCGTGGTTAACAGTAGCAATAGACAGCAGAGTTTGTGAGAGATGACATACAGTGAGGTCTCTATTGCAGAATCCCCTGTGAATTGTAGCCATCATGACTGCTGGAAAAGTAGACAAGAAGTCTCAAGAGACCAGTGTGATGCAAATAATCAGTGTGCATGTGTTGGTTTGTTTGTTTGCTTGCAAAGGCCTGTGTCCCCTGTGCTTCTTCGGGTTGCATCAGTGCATTTCTTGCTAACCCTGGTGATTCAAAGTTGTTTTAAGGCCATATGAGGACAAAGGACATTCTCATGCTTGTTTTTCATCTGACTCTGAGATTTCCAAAGAAATTAACTTGAAGTTGTTTGTGAGATAAATATTTTCCCGTTAGTGCCTTCCTTGGAAGTCATCTGTTTTTCTGCTGCTGGTGGCGTGTGAATTTATAGCAACGCTTGGCATACATCTTGAATGTACTATTTTTAGCTTAAAAAAATGTAATGCATGTCTGTTAATTTGAGCAACTCATGCCATGTAGGGACAGTTTTGAGGATGCGGATGTGGTTTAATACAATGTGTAGGCCTTGATGGAACCTTTCCAACCCCCAATGAGTAATTTTTCATTGTTTGTGACCAAATTAAACTCACTCTTTTCAAGACACGTGCACTTTTCACCGCAGCATCATTTACAGAACATTCAGAAAGGAAGGGTGAACAGGCTGATTCTCAATGTCTCTGAGAAAAATTTCTATTTCACCAAATCAATAAAATAAGGCTAATCAACTGTGAGGACTTAAATATCAAATTTATTGATGGCCAACAGATGTGAGACAAACAGTTAAATACACCACAACTTTCATACAGCTTAAATTTACTATCGGACAGAAACAGGAGTTGTGATCCTCGGCAAGGCAAACAATTGATGAAATATGCTGCCCGTCAGTTATCAGAGGCTGATAACTGACGTGGATGATTTAGATGTCATGGTTACATGATGTGATTTGCTGCAACAGACGCATTAAATCAGGCAAAGTTTCAGGAATTGTTCCATATTTGACTTGGAAAACTGGGTGGCTCATGACAACCATAAATAACCATTACCAAATGTCACTCTCATCAACAATGACAATGATAATTAGATAAAAATGTTTTTTACATGAACAAGTTATAATCGATTTTTGACAGGGATGTCTAAAATTCATCTTAAATTTATTTTAATTTGAGAAAACTGCAGTAGCACAATTTTTATTATCTAAATTAGCATCAATAGTCAATCAAACAATTATTGAACAATAATTCACAAAGTATGTTAAAGATTAAAAAAATATTAGAATTTATTAAATAATATCTACAATACTTAAATAACTACAACAGAAATATAGCGCAGTTCGAACTTGAATCGAGAAATGTGTAAAAAATAATTACATATTTTTGGTGATTCTCAAACTTTATTTACTTAATAATAAAGGATATGCAGAATGTTATTCCTACATAATGAGAAGACAGAGTTTCAAACTATCACTATGATGTGATAGCATAAGGGGAAGTGTTTGAGTCAGGTGAACTCCTCTCTGCCAAGTGGAGCTGATCCCACCTCTGCACTGTGTGAGTGCTCTCACCTCGCGACTACATCTGGGACTTTCCTTGGCTCTGCACAAACCTAATTGCTTACCTTATTAGTACCTAATTATGTGTTTTGGAGATTTGAGGTTAAGGCAACTATTTTGGTGCCTGCGGCTCTTCGGCTAAGAACCGAGCCTGGATCTTTTTCTTTTGCTAGTATGGTACAGAGTCCTGCCACATCTCCACAAATAGGATTGTTTCTATATGTTGACAAGCTCGTAGCTTCCTTTCACTTGTATTTTGCACGTACGCTGAGGCTGTAATGTTACCGGGCTGTTGACGTACCCATTGAATTGCATGTGTGCTGATGTTACATCAGTAACATCACATACAACGTATGCAGCTTTATGAGATGGCTGCATATCAATTGTGGCTTCTGGAATGCATTTCGAACCACTTGGTAAAGTGGTCCGTGTGGTCAATAACGGTCTATCTTCAATGCGTGTTGGAGAGAGTTTACACTTTCCCTTTTCATGGTTGGGTAGCTATCCAATGGACCCAAGTTGCCCTTGAGCCCAGAAAACCCCTCAGTGACCATGATCCTTCACAGATGATTTTAGGATCAAAATAAAAGTTTTCCTTTCATGATGTTGTACATTCATCACTTTGTCAGTTGGATTTTGTGTCACCTTCTTCTTTTTACTTTCCTTTATTTGCCACATGTTCTGTATCTGCACTGATAGCTGGTGAGCAGTAGACGGTGTTGAAATGTCTCTGTGGTTGGTGGTCTACATCACCTACAAATTTCTGGTTTTGGGGCCGTGAGAAAAATCAGTCTGTGAAAATAGGAACAGAACCACAAGTACAGGCAGGAAATATTTCAGGTGATGGTTTGAATCTAGAACAACTTGACTTGGCTCAGGTATCTTCTATCAAATACATTTGCCCTTGATTCAGCCCTTTTTGAATATTACAAGTTAACTTTAGTTGCACATGTGAGTATATTTGACCAAACACTTTATCAAAACAGGTAGTATTTTTTAAGTACTAGATTTTAGTCCTGTGGTTTCATTGTCAATGGATACCAACAATGCTGCACAGATTGGAAGTGCACAGTGCTTTGTGTAGTCCAGTCCAGGTTTCCTTTCTACATTTCATACATTCACAGTCTGTGGTTGAGTGTTGGTAATCTCCTAGTCAGGAAACCAGCTGCGACTTTATGCTCCAGTACCGTTGTTGAAGTAGCAGCTGCTTTTTGAATCGCTCTGTGTGGCTAGTAGCCATGACAGCTCAATGGGCACAGAGGCCTGCTTCAGCACCTTATCCCTGTGCCACTGCTCCAGACAGTCCAAAGCCTCGGGAAAGCTTTTACTCTCAAACTTATTAGCAAACATGCTGTTCTTTTTGATGATCCATGGTAGGTCTCCCATCCCATAGATACAGATGTCTCTCACATAATAACCTGGAAGATGACAGACACTGTTGGTTATGTGCCTGCATGTGGGCTCCATCCCTCCAGGCTGATCAGATACGATAGTTCCATAAGAAAATTAGTAATCATTTGTCTTTGAAAAATTGTAGTCATTTAAATTTATTAGAGAGAATCTCTGATCAGATAAACGTCAATCCTCCTGCAATCTTTTGCTGGATAAATCTTGGTACTCATTAAATCTACCTCTGAGCCTGTGTGGAGCCAGAGCCACACATAACTAAGACAAAGAGTAAGAAGGAAACAGACAATCTATAAAAGGGCAGAGATAAGGTATGAGGGTGAGGCCTGGGAAAAGATATTGTTGGACGATAGATCTTATTTTAATTAATTACCACAACGTTCCAAAAATAGTTTGTTGATGTATTTTGTATTTTTTTTAATTCAGTAAATTTAAAACATGGTACAATAAGGCAAGGCTGTAGATACAAATACAAACATACTGTACCTTGTTCATTGAAATAATGTGGTGTTGCTGTGCTTACAGTATTACACTGTACCTTTGCAGCCATCGTGTACTTTTCCCTCTTGATCTCTCCACTTGATTGCACGGATGTCTCCATCCCAGCCTCCGTCTATGAAGCTCCCTGGAGCTTCTTCATCAACACAAGGCAGAATGAATCATAGCTGTTTATTTGTCACTAGTGACTCAAAAGCACGTTATGGATATGATGGTTTTATATATTTTTAGTAACATATATGCAAAGATTTGTGTTTAAATACATCTACACATATTCATATGATACAATATATATTTTATTCTCGGCATCAGATGATTGGAATGATTGGAAATAGCTTCCTTAGCTATGATAAACATCAGGTGCCACTGGCGGCACAGATCCTGGTCTCTGCCGTACGTTTGTTCATCACTTTGTTGTAGTCTACATACACTAAAGCATCTGACCCTGTCACCTTGTGCTGCAGCAGTAGCTTACCTTTGAGGTGGTTTAATGTCACCCAGTAGTGCTCATCTGGACTAAATGTGTCCTTGGACCAGACCAGCAGGTCGTGGGCCACCCGGTTTTTCAGAACAAAGTTTACAAAGTCTCTTGTTAGAGCGTAGTAGGCTGTTCCAAAATACACTTGCAGACCGTGTGGAGGAGGACGTTTTCTTAGTCCTCGTCCTATTGGGGCTACATGTGACCCCCTGATCTCCAAGTGCGGGATCTCTGTCCTACGCCTCATGGTTACAGGCTGCTTGACCCCAGGGGTCATGTTCCTGTCCCTCCACTCTTTGCTCTTCAGGTAGCGCACCAGTTCCAGGTTGCTCTTGACAGGAAAGTCCTGTCCGCACAGATTCACAACCTTCATCCATCGTATTTTGGATCTTACTAAATCCTTCATGCAATTTAAATCTGCTTGGAGACGAGAGAACCCAGCATAGGTCACTACCTCACTCTGGCTGGAGTGGAAGACATTTGGAAAGCAGCTGACCAGCCCTTGTACAGCCTCCCGGTACTCCGCTGGTGCCTTTGCGTCCACGTGAATGCAGTATAGATTTTGCGGTGCGTAAATTGCGCGTAACAGGCGCACAAGAAGCTCCAGCTCTTTGTGAACGGTCACAATGAATGCCAGCGGGTAGTCCTCCTCCTCGTGGCTTAGAGGTCTGGTGATGAAATGCAGGTTTCTGGTCAGATTAGAACAGTCCGGGTGACTATCATGAATGTATTGTTCCACCTAGAGAAAGATTTAAGGAGATGCGAGATACATTTGTTACGAAGAACATTTTATTCTGCCAGTATTTCATAGTTCAGTCATTGTAGTGACAATGTTTAGTTTAATCACAGGCATAAACTGATTATTAGATGTCCTCCAATAATTTATCATTTTCTATTTGTGTTTAGCGCAGTTGTACTATATGGGAGGGTTGAAGTTATCTAATAACTAATTTGTTTAATTTCTGGTAAGAACATTATTAGATTATTGAACAGCCATATCTGCTCGTCTTCCTTTTTCAATTTGTGTCCCGTGAGTCTCTTTAAAATGAGCATCGGCGCCTTTAAGCTTCAAATCCACGACGGTATAATCCGATTCATTGGGCGTTCTAAGATTCAATGAAAAGAGAACATCACAACAAGTAAATTAAATAAATTAGTAATTGAAGAACCATAACATACCTGGGGGTCACGCCGGAGCGACGCCACTCTGTGCTCATCACCAGACACGGAAGCTTCAAAAGTGAAAGAGCTGTAGCCAAGAAGCTCTTTTTGGGTCTGAGGCTCTGTGGTCATGGTCTTCAGATAAATAACTGAATAAACCACAATGCTAATCCCCAGACCCAACAGGAACCTGCACTTGGTCTGTTCCAGCTGGGGCATAATATTTCTACTGCTCTGTATTCGGAACGCACCACTCCTGTAATAAATACATCCAGATCGTTAGAACAATTTTCTGGATTTTCCTCCACCTCTGAGCCATACTGCTAATCAGCTTAGTGGGTTCACGGTAATTGACATAGCCGGCTTTTCCCTCAAGAAATTGCATTCAGTGTTTCAAATTGGGAAACGCTGAATGCGGCGCTACAAAACGTAACTGGAAGCACAGCTGGCAAACACATCTCAGAATATGTGGCAAAATAATCAAACTCTAATTTTAATGTGGTACTCTAGTCGTGTGACACGTTTTATCTGGTACCCTGAACCAGATTGTAAAGTGATGATTCAATTTTAGAATCATTTTAATCCCTCTAGCAACCGGAATATAGCTTAACATGTAGTAGGAAAATTACAATAATATCAATAAGACAAACAGTTAGAGAAGACTTGCATAATAAGCAAACACGTCAGGACATGTGGCTGCTGATCTCAAACACACGCACACACCACAATCTGATCTTTGAATGAACTGACTCACTAAACTAGGTCAATCGATTTGGGAGTGGTGGTGACATGACCCCTTAAAATTGGATTTTAGTTATATATTTTGAAGATTGATATAACTACCGGTAGCTGTTGTAGTGGTGCTGACCTCCATAAGGTAAATGCCATCTTAATGTGACTTATAATTAAATCTCAGGTTGAGCCGTCCCACACATCCCTCCCCCAGCAACCAGAACATACGAGATAGAGACAGATGAACAATCAAAATGTACGAGGAAATGATGAAACCACATGCCGTAGAGCAAATCTCTCTCTTGCTTTGCTTTTCTAACATTCATGGTAGAACACAGCCTGTCCTTGATGTTTATCTCACAAATGTAAAGCTCATATTAATCCAACCCCGATGACAGAAGTCTTCTCCTTACCTTGGAGGTGTTTGATCTTGTCGTGCGCACAGTAGAAACACGAGGTGAATCATCAGCCCCCGTGTGGACCGTTGTAACCTAAAGTAAAATCCCGAACCTGCTACAACAATCCATCCAGAGAGAGGCAGAGAATAGAAGTCCAGTCCATTGGCATGGACAGCAGCACGATCAGCAGGATGCACTGAATGTTGTAGCTGCAGTCCGGTCTGAGCTTGAGACCGTGTCAGAGTGGGACTGGATGTTTTGCGTATGTGTGTTTTGCTTTGTAGCCTCATTCACTGCTGATGAAGCTGCTCCCCCCACATCCCCGAGAGACAGTCAGTCCCTGCCTCGTTAGCAGCGGTTAGACCCACAGAGGTACCTGACGCACAGGAACAGGTCTGCTCTTTTCCACTCTCCTCCTCCTCCTCCTCCTCACCAGGTCCGCCTCAGTGTTCCATCTTCCCCCTCCTTTTTATGATTTTTCTTACTTAATGTTTATTTCCTGCTGAAATCCGCCAACTTCTTGTCTTTTAGTTGAGTCACCGGTCATACGTGCCTTTGTCATTCTGGTTTGTGGTTGATTGGTCTGCTGATGTGATGAAATGCTTCTTGGCTCGGTGGAGGCCTGTCATTACCGGTGATCGGAGCAGCAAAGTGGCTGCCCTCAGAGCAGCAGTCACAATTTGTTTGCTGCTTGGTTAGTTTCCAAGCTTATCTCTTTTGTGCTGAACCGACCACATGGTCATGAGGTCACACCCACTGAGCCTGCAATATCAAGCACAATGGACCCCCTGCTGGTTACTTTGGGGTTTGATATTTGCATGTATGTGGGTGTGTTTTCCTTGTTTATTGGACAGATTTGTAGGCTGCCGCTTGTGTCTGCGTTAAAAATTGATGATGATGAAATTATTACTCGAACAGCAACTACATGTTTGTTTTTTTCTCCTCATGAATTTCATTACAGAAGTGCACGAGCTCTCTGTTCTGATTTTGTGTGTGTGTTCACCGATTGAATTGTTGGTGTTATCCTTTTTTTTTTAAGAGAAATTCTTCCACGTAGTTCAGCGTCATTCCCAATGTCATTCAAATGTGAGTGGCGCGTGTAAAACCTGGTTGGATTTGCCTCTGCCCTCTTCGTTGTCACGTGTGCGTATTAGTGAGTCAAATTCAGCTCGCATGCAAATACAGGGAAACATGATTTTGCTTGCGTTTGTTTAAGAATACCGATCTGTTGTACCTTACACATGCCTCCTATTCTGTATGACAGCGACGATACTATTTCCTAAGCAATGGGAAATAGTTCACGCAAATGTTATTCTAATTCCCCCTACGTGCTTTCAATAACAACCTGTTGTCACCTTGGAAAATATTTTAACAGCAAGTAAACAAACCATGAATTGTTCCCAGGTCGTTGGTGGTGACAGCAAATCGTTTGAATTTTGGTACTGAAATCACCATTATTAGGCCTATTTAGAGGTAAATAGAGATCAGAATGTACGAAATATGGTCTTTTAAAGCAAATCAAACAAAAATGAACAAAATATTACAGATTTAGCCACATGTTCCGCTGTGAGTTGTGGTTATTGAGGATAAAAATAGTGGTGCTGACATTTACGCCTACCTTCCTTTTTTATGAGTCAGGGGCATGTGAGTGTATCACATGCAGAAATGATGACTTCTAAACTTCAAGTTGAACTTTTTTAAACTAAAGTTGGTTTATGTGGAAGATTAATACCCACGTTTTTTACGCGCTAACACCCAAATATGTACTATGTGAAATGTGTGAAAATAAAGAAAAAATGCAGATATGCCAACATGCTATAAATGCCCCAGCAAGCACATTTCACTGCTTTTCTGCATCCATTGTTGGAAAACTTACCTCTGCTAAACTGGACTTTATATTGTTGCTTGTGTTTTAGTGTGGGGATCCTTTTCAAGACGACGATGTCATTGTGCTCAACGGCACCAAAGAGGAAGTGGAGAGGCAGAGAGGGAAGATGGAGGAGAAGAGGTCCAAAGCCAAAGCTAAGGTGAGATCTTCTACTTAAACTGGAGCTCAGCTAGAATTCAATCATGAAATGTGGAAATATTTTAGTGCATTCTCCAGAGTGAAGCTGTTCATCATCTGATTTGATTTGTGTGTGTTTTGTGTTTTCCCCATCCATTCAGAAATCAAAGAAGAGTAAAGCTGCTGGCTCTGTGTCCACACCCTCAGAGTCCAAAGGTTTGTGTCAGACGTTGCGCTTCATGTTATGACCAGGGGAGGGCATCTCGTTCTCGGGCCATCATTCAAATGCACAGCCCCCAATCCACATTTTAAAAGTAGAATTTGAATCAAATTGTTATTGATTAATTTGACAGCCGACGATGAATTATTTATACAATTTTTTACACCCCTTGTTATGACTGACGATCAGAAAATTATTATTGGTTGTCTTGCTCGTTATCTCACCGACACCTCACATGTAGAAGCACACACACGTTAAGCTTGGACCGTGAGGAGCTTGGATCAGGCTAATTGGAACCTCTGAATGGACCGTAGGTGTGAATGGGAGCCCTGTGATGCTCTGGTGATCTGTCCTCGGTGACCCCTGCGACGATGTATTTAACGCCTGTTATTTTCCCCCAGCCTGTCATTTATCTGTCACCCATATTATATACAGTATCATGTTACCATAGAGACCATGCCATATTACATTACGTATGCAGCATTATGGGAAGGTATTGGCCAGGACTGTCAGGCGTTTAACAGCCCAGGGTCACAGAAGTACGTGGACGGGTGCGTGTTGAAGAATTCACTCAACTAGATTTCAAGGGTATCATCCTAAACTGTGCATTTTGATCGACTTGGTCTTTGTTGTTGTTTGGACGAGGACGCTGGTTCTGGGCAGGACTTGTTATACTGAAGGGAATTTAAGTCTTTGGAGTGCACTGGTGTGGGTTCCTGTTAAGTCATCCAGTGCTATTTACAGCACAATGATCTCTCCTCACAAGAGAATAAAAGTTTGGCTCAGAAACTATCTAAAGTTTGGTTTCCCTTAAACAGTCACGAAACAATAAAAGCCTTTGTGTAGATTTTGCCCCTCCTGGGTCTGGAGAGAATGTTTTTAATCAAAACATTAAACAACATAAACCTAAGATAATCAAACCAATGTATTACTGTACATGAAAGTAATTAAAATAAAATAAACATAGAAAAATAAATTTAACCAAGACAAAAGTTCACAGTATATATTTGTAAACATAAATATGAAATAACTATTAAGTATGAACTAAACTAATGCAATTGGTCACCATTAATCATTTATTTTAATATACAATTTTTGTAATCATTACTTGTGTGTGCTGTTGGAACAAAACAACAACAAAATTTGTGTCTGCTATGTTAATTCTTCTGATTTGTTTCCGTCCACAGATGACACATGTTCTCCACCAGTGGACGTCGCAGGGGCGAGCTCGGAACAAAACGGCGGCGAAAGCAACCACTCAGGTAGTGGAATGCAGAGGTCCATGTAAATGTAGAGGAAAACAAAACAAGTTAGCAACATGCAGAGAGAGAGGTGTGTGTCGGGAGAGGTCGAGAGATAGAGCGAGAGAGCTGTGTGTCAGGAGAGGTCGAGAGAGAGAGCGAGAGCTGTGTGTGTGTCGAGAGAGAAAGCGAGAGCTGTGTGTGTGTCGAGAGAGAAAGCGAGAGCTGTGTGTGTTGGGAGAGAGAGAGAGCTGTGTGTGTCGTGAGAGCTGTGTGTGTGGGTCGAGAGAGAGAGGTCGAGAAATGCATGTGTCGGGAGAGGTCGAGAGAGAAAGCGAGAGCTGTGTGTGTGTCGAGAGAGAAAGCGAGAGCTGTGTGTCGAGAGAGAGAGAGAGAGAAATGTGTGTGTTGAGAGAGAGAGCGAGAGAGCAAGCTGTGT
>OMNV01012976.1:34410-46340 GCA_900303265.1 Brotula barbata
AACGCGCTGTCGCCGAGTGTCAGGTGACCTCGCCGATCCGGCTCCGATATGCGGACCGCATTCTTCACCGTGCGGGACACTTTGATGTCTTCATTAGTTTAAGATGAAGTCTTCGGGAGATCAGATAACAGATAAGAGATAACAGGAGCCGTTTAGGCCCAAAAAGCTTCAGTGGCTTTTGAAAGCAGATTCTTTCTAGTCCGCCTCAGGCCAGGCGGCTTTGAGGGTGGAATTACCTCATCTGAAAACGAACGGCCCCCTCCCCGAACACACACACACACACACACACGCAGACACACGCACACACACGAAGACACGCAGACACACACACGGGTGTCTCTTCTGAACTATTCTTCTACTTTACTTTGCTTGTTTTGACTCCATATTCATAACAAATAAACCCTTTAAAATAAAATGACTTTCCACTTGTCTGATCTTCTTCGTTCCTCCGGTTTTCATCCACTTCGGTCCCGCTGTGTCGTCGTTGTCGCTCAGGTGTATTCCACCGGACGGACGGACGGAAGGACGAGCGGACGGACGGCGCATGCGCCCTGCGCGCCCACCAGGTGAAGACAACGTGCGCGTCTGATGTTTGGGTTCATTCGCTGCTGCTGCTGGAGTCTTCAGATGTCCGTGTTGGAGAGGATAGACTGGAGGGTGAGTGACGATGATGATGATGATGATGATGATGATGATCGCACAGATTATTTTTTTATGCTCGTCTCTGGGCGCGCTGATGAAGATGCAGGCTGGGTCCGTTTGTTTTGTTTGTTTGTTTGTTTGTTTGTCGTGAAGTTGTGGTCGTAGCTCTCCGGGCTCTGCTTTGTTCCGGTTCGGTCTTCCTGTCCCCTCAGCTCCATGATGTCGTTCAGGTTCCAATAGATAAAAAGTGAAAGTCCTTTTTTACGGCTGCCTCGTGTAAACTTTGACTCTTTTTGGACTTTTGTTCTCGGTGGTTCTCATTCTGTCGATGAACGCAAATATTATAGAAACGTTGTTTGTTGGTGCATTTTGGATTTCACACTTGTTATTATTCACTTCGGTTCATATTATGATCCCACAAAGTGAAAAACTGGTTTGCAGTAAAAAAAAACAAAAAAAAAACTGAACTAAATAAAAATCCCATAAAAATCACCGACGACGCACAAGGCAGCAGTGAAAATCTCTGAGGATTATAATCTGATCCTTACACCGGCATGTGTATATTTTGAAGTGCATTTCTTCGTATTTGTGATGATGTCATCAGGCCCACACCTGACACCGGCTGTCACTCGTCATTAATCCGTCAGACCGAGCGTTTTATTGTTCCAATCAACGCGTGATTAACTTCCTTTACTTCTGCTCCCTGACCAAAATTATTGTTTTTAATCATCTCACTTCCGCTCCGGATCACACCGAGGATAATCCGGCCCACGTCCCACGGTTCCCAGGCCCAGGGGTCACCGCTTGGATGGACAGTCTGAAAATTTATAATCCGACACCGGGATTAAGAGTAAAATTACACAAAACGAAGAGAAATTAATCGGGAAAATTCGTGTTGTTTGGAGGGAGAAGATGTCGTTAAAGATGAAGAATTAAGTCGTAATCGATTAAAAACCGAGTCAGAGGGGGACTGGGGTCTTTGGATGGAGGTCCTGTTCTGTTTTGGACGCCGAGGTGTAAATGAAGTGATGAAGAGTTATGATCTTTAACCGACAAACACCGACGGCGGAACGTTCCGGTTTATTCAACTCAGCATTTATCAAGAGTCATTCTCTGTACAACGTCATTATTTAAATTATGATCGCAGCCCTCCGCCATGTCACACAGATTAACCAGATTACAGGATGAAATGGGTTTTATTCGCCTGATAATTAAACAGATTACCCAAAAATTATTCCATCGGACGCCTGTTTTATTGTGATTGATAAATAATTTTGACGTACATCCACTGTCACATACTGTCAGTGTCTATAGTATTATTATGTTTATCGCTATCTATAAATTACAGAAAACCAAAGTTTTATTTAAAAATGAATAATTATAGTAACAGTAAGATTTACCTATCATACCTAAGTGCATTTTTTAAATGATCTTGTTTCTGTTACATTTTTATTTGAGCCATGTGATTGGTCGAGAGGCGTCCGAAATCACATCAATCAGAGAAAATAAATATTGATATACATACTATTTATCTATTAGTTATTAGTTACACGTATCTCTGTTGTTTTTTTTCAATTGTATATTTTGTTTGTTTGTTGTTTTTTTGTATCCCAAATTTCAGACTCCCACACCGCACAGACGTCTACATTTACACGCTGCTTTAAAACTAAAGCGATAATCTGGGAATAACAACCGTGAATCCTCTGTATACATTAACCCTTGAAATACCGGACAACAGTAACCCATTAAAATCGTTGTAAAAGTACCGCGTATTTACCACGTAGAAAAGTCTAACAATTTATAAGACGTTATCATTTTATAATAAATCCTATAACCCTCTAAACGATGACGTTTTAAAGTTCCTTTCCTATCATCTTCATCCCGGACGTGTTGGGTATCGTTTTCCACAGATTTGTCCCTGAATGCGCCCCCATTGTTATCTATGGAAATTCAAGATCAATAAACCTTGACGAAGATGAAGACGAGGGACCCGTCAGCCCGGGCGCTGTACAGACGGACAGAGCTCTGATTGGACCGCTGCGCCGCCAATCACCAATCAGCAACACGCTGGGTGACATCACACGGAGAGCCACGCCCCCTGGGAGCGTGCGCGCCTGATAAAGTGCTCGGGTTTTGGCCGACGGGACTGAACGTGAGCGTTTTGTCCATGAGAGGGAGTCACGTTTGTTGAAAAGCGCCGCGTCCTCGAGCCTCCGTAACAGAAGAACGGCGCGCACCGAGCGGAGAGGACGAAGACCGACGAGCGCTGACTCCTCACGGCTCCACGCGCGGAGAGTCGGAGGTCACGTCGACCCATCTTCATCATCCTCCTCATCCTCTTGTCCAACTTTCCAACGTTCCTCGGGCGTCCTGTCGTTGGAGATCCGCTGCGTTCATGGTCACCAGGAAGCTCTTCATCTCTCCACACCTGGATTAACTCGCAGGCCAGCATCCCTCCTCTTCCTCACTCTTCTTGTTTTTGTTTGTTACAAACGGAGAGACTTTTTTTTCCTGTCACCATGTTGTGGAAATTAGCCGACAACGTGAAATATGAGGATGACTGCGAGGTGAGTTTGGACCGAGCAACTATAAGTGTGTGTGTGTGTGTGTGTGTGTGTGTATGGGTGTGTAAAGTTTCTCCGAGAGGCAAAGCGAGCAACAGTTTGTAATCCACGGTGCGATGATTTTGGAGATAAAAAAAAAAGATTGCAAATTTTGATTTCGCATGACAAGGAGAGAGGAGAGAGAGGCCTCACAGGAAATAAGGATAAAAAGGGGGAACACACTGCAAAAACACGACACACAACACACGGAGGGCAACGGGTAAAACGAGGAGAGAAAACACGGAGGGAAAAACGAAGAAATCCACGGGAAAAGAGGAAAGAGTTGGAGCAAGTTTAGAAAAAAAAAGTCTGGTAGTTTCATTGGTAAGAAATAATAATATAAACTAGAATAATGCAGCTAATATGTAATTACCAGCTGATTTAAGTAATTTTCTTGTCGTTATTCCTGTTTATGTTTACATAAGTTATGTTTGACCTATTTTATTTCAATTTGTCAATGTCGTAATGGCAACATAATTTCAGTTTAGCGACAGGAGGCCGTCAACAAGTCAATTTATGCCCCAATCCTGCAGATTGTTAATTTGTATGTTTTTTTTTGTATTTTGTCATTTTGTATGTGCACACAAAACAATAAAAACGAATCACATGCCTCAATAATTTATTTTTGCATGCAATCTCTGTGATTTTCTTCATCTGATTTCAGTTTAAATTTCCGTAGATAAAAATGAATAAGTATAAAAAGATACTTTTGTAAGAATTATTTGTAAATCGGTCTTGGAATGCGAGTGGCCGCGTTGACAGATCTCGAGACTCGTGGTTCCCTTCGGGGACAAATGTCATCGCTCATGCACGCCTGTCATCACGTCTCTCCCTTCCTTCCGCCCCCCCAGGAAAGGCAGCATGGCAGCAGCAACGGGAACCCCCGGCTGCCCCACCTGCCAGCGGTCAGTCAGCACCTCTACAGTCCGTCTCCCTCGCTCTCACACTCGGCCAGTTCGGACTTCCAGCCGCCGTACTTCCCGCCTCCCTACCAGCCCATTTCCTACCCGCAGTCCGGTGACCCTTACTCCCACCTCGGAGACCCCTTCAACATCAACTCCTTGCACCAGTCCCCGTCCTCGAACCAGCAGCAGCCGTGGCCCGGGCGGCAGGGCCAGGAGGGCCTCGGGGCCCACGCGAGGAGCGGACTGGCGAGTCAGATTTTGGGCCTGGAGGAGGGCTCCTCCGGGGTGAGGCGGGAGGGATTCCGCCGACCGGAGCTGCTGCCTCCCCACGCACACAGCATCGAGTCAGCGGTGATTGGAGATAATATGGGAATGCATGACATGGCCCACGGACTGGACGACGTCCAGGTGAGAGGCTTTGACTTACGAGCACACACACACACACACACATATATATATATATATACTGTATATACAAATATGTGTATATACTTCAAGTATATTTTAATACAAAGAAAAATGCAATTCAAATGTAATTGGGTTATGACAGTTATAGTAATGGTGTGTGTGTGCATGTGTATATGCAAGTACTGAATGTGTTAGAAAGTGTGTGTCTAACAACAATGGAGTGCTGCATAGTAACAAAATATTAAACTACAAAAAATAAGGATGCCATAAACATCAGAGTAAAATTTGAGCCAATTTGTTTGTCTCAAAGTACTAGATTACAAACTATAATGTGTAATATACAGTATATGTGTGTGTGTGTGTACGTGTGTGCTCTCAGTCAACTAAAAAGTAAAATTTATAGTAACAATTGGTTGTTAAATGTTTCCTCTGATTCCTTTTTCCTTCAGCATGTAGATGACCACAGTATTATCATGGCCGATCAGACAGTCATCAAAAAAGGTGAGTGGACTCCACTTTAACGAACAGAATTCTGTCATTCGTTTTAAAACCTACGAACTGTTTTGGAAAAAAACTTCCCGGGCCTTTGTGACTGACAAAGATTCAGTAATCGTTGTCGAGGCCTGGAAATGTACTTTAACGTGCATATTTTGTTGACTGTGCATACTTGGAAATGTCATGACAATTATTTCCACAGTGCGTGTCAGGGCATTCAGTGACAAGAGCACAGCAAAGGAGGAGTCTTCTATTTGTACTTGCACTGCACACAACGATAATCCTCGTAGCTACGAGATGCACTTAACTAAGCTTGATATGATCCTTGTCTATTCTGTTGCTGAAGGTGCTTGAACGGATGCCCAGTGGGAATAAACAGATCCCTTTCAAAAAATGGCAGGCTAGCTGACACGATGGGAAAATTGAGCAATCTCTCGACCTCTGTGTCGACTCGAGGGGAGAGAAAGCGCTGGATAATCTTCAGGCTGGTTAAGCTTGCAGTTGTGGCTCTTTACAGTTCACGGTAACAGGAAATTATGAGTTGATCTTAAAGCCGCGGCTCCCTCCGCAGAACCAGCTTTTTGGTGGGGTGTGGCATTAGGCTTTGCATGTGAAGTGAAGGACATGTTTAGCAATTTGTTGGGACTTGAAGTGTTTTGAGTGGGAATGCATTCCCTGTGTTTTGTCATCAGAGCTCCATAAAACAGTTTGAGTCAGAGGGAGAGCAGCTTGAGCAACACATCCTGCTGTTTAGCAGAGAGAGACAGACACATGGACAGACAGATAGACAGACAGATAGACAGACAGATAGATGTCATACAAAAAATATCCCCTAATCTTGAGTGAAGTTATCATCAAATTATGGTTATTTCAATTACTTTGTGATTCTCTTGTAGCAAACACGTACTAATTTTTCCAATGCGGAGCAGCATAAAAGCGTCATACTACTACGATGCATGCACAAGCACAAAGCAATTTGCAAACCACAATAAATCAACCACTCCTATTGGTTCGGGGAATCAGTGATGGCTCATTATATTGTTCCCATGCTCAAGGGCACGCTATGGGTAATCTAGGCTTCCACTTGTAAACAATGGCATGTCATTCCCAGGCATGTGTCCCAGAGGAAGATGAACTCAGCTCTCATGTGACTGTCATTTCTGTCTCAGTATTAGGACTACGAGGTGGCAGGAACCTTGATCGCTTACAGAGGACATATTATCAGGGGGGCGTTCTGGCGGGTGAGGACGAAGGTAGCTGTGTTTTGTAGTGTGGTGTACTTGTTTGTCTGATGGCTGTCAGTGCTTATGCTGGGGATGATTTTTTTGAATGTATAAACTAACCTTTGTGCAACATTAAGAGCAGATACACATAAACAGCACTGAGCAGTGTGCGTTGTTTAGATGGAGGGTGGTTTGTGTGTCGGGTACCTGTTTGTGGATGGGGTTTGGATTGAGGACATTTCAGGCAGGCAGACTTTTGTTTGGAAAACCACAAAATTTCACAACAGTAGTTGTAATCTAGGATAGTTTGGATTTCTAAGTTGCACAGAGCTGCACACACACACAAACACACACACACACAGACACACACACACACACCCTTTGGATTAAGCACAAGAAAACACAGATTCCTCACTGTACTGCAAATACACAATGATTAAGGCTTATGTACATACAGGAAAGGTACACGTTTAAACAAATTTACTCCTCAGCCACAATCTGTCTACGGCCTGCCTTCGGTTTATCCTCACCTGCATGTTTTGTTTCACACTCAGGTCCTGTTGCTCTGCCCAAAGGCAACGTCCTCGGTCTTCCCTTCCAGAAGGAGTCCCTGCTGGGCATGGTATCGAACCCCTCGGAGGTGTTCTGCTCCGTACCCGGTCGCCTGTCCCTTTTGAGTTCCACCTCCAAGTATAAGGTCACTGTGGCTGAAGTCCAGAGACGCCTCTCACCCCCAGAGTGCCTCAACGCATCACTCCTCGGAGGAGTGTTACGCAGGTGAGACCTGAAAACAGAGACATTATATTGTTTTTTTGTATATTCGTATAAATTGTTGTTGTTGTCGTTGTTCCTGAAATCATCGGCCTCCGTTGCAGAGGCCGACTTCCCTACAATACTTCAATATACTTTATAAGACTTTGATCCTTAGTGGATTATAAGTATTTTTTGTTAATAACTATATTTAACTTTTTAAACTCTATTTAAATTGAACTTAACTACAAATATGACCAATATACTTAAATATATGTGTGATGGATTGATTGTAAATAGAAGTGAAGTTCCAACAGAGCTCTTCATAGAGGACTCTTAAAAGTCAAACTCAATGAACGTGTCCTCTAAAGATCAAGGTTGAAAAGCTTCATTCACGTGATGGATAATTAAAGATATGTTCAATATTTATTTTTAAAGACACGTGGAGATTATCATTATGGTATATATGAATAATATGAAGATGATCACAAACTATAAATGACAATGTTTTAGTTTTACTTTCAATACTTAAGTGCAGTTATTATCCAAAACATTTTTTGCATGAGATACCTGTACTTCTACTCAAGTATAACTTTACCAACCACGGATAGCATTATTTATTATAAACATAATAATTTTCCCCGGTGTTTTATCGAATCCTGCATTATCTGAATGCAGATGTACGATCATCTTGTATATGAATGTTTAATAATTTGAGTTTGTACACCTAAAGTACCTTTCTTGTGGCTCCAACCTTGAATTTGATATTGATACTAGAGCACAACGGCCCATGGAATTGGGGTTTTCTAAAATCTCAGTTTGGCTCAGTTTGCTCCTCTGCTCTGGTTTGTCTTTGTGTGGTCTGCAATCATGGATCCCTGCATCCTCTGCGATGGATTACATCAACACAATTAGTACCAAACTAAAGACACGGAGCACTATGTGTGTGTGTGTGTGTGTGTGTGTGTGTGTGGGTCAGGCGTTGCATCTTGGTTAGGTTTAGCAATCACAGAGCAGTTGACCCCAATGGCATGTGTTCATGTTGCAGTCTTGTTTGGGGGACTGTGGGCTTACATACTACAACACCACTGACCGGAGTGTTTTGTACTTGGAGTGCACGTTTGTCACTTCCCACATGCCTGTGGTAACGCTGACATGCACACGCCAACACACACACACACACACACACACTCAGGCATTTTTAACTAGGTCATATAGCAATAGGAGGGGGACAGTTAGCAGAGGGATGGAGAGAAAAGGAAGAAGGGGTGTACACACACACACGCACCCCCACACGTCTCCCTAAAGATGCTGTTTCTCTCACCCGTCATGGAGAGGGAGCATTTGCTCGCCGGTCATGCGGAAAACTGCATCAGCTATGGTGAGGAGGGAACGGGCAAAGTGTTTCTGCAAACTCTGCTGTGCTCTTTGTGTGGAAAGTACAGAATCAGAGCCTGTTACCGTGTCATTTATTTAAAAATTAAATGTGTCAGTAGGATCAGTTCTCCATCAATTACACACATCTATTCTCTTTTGTTCTTCTAATTCAACCCGCTGCTGTGGAGTCATAACTACATACACTTTGAGGCAGACAGTTATTATCATCATCAGGGGCTTGTTTTTATGCTTATGAATAATAAATACATTTTTCACATGTACCCTTTAATAATTGAACTTCACAAACCATGGAAAAATCTCATCATTTAAAAAATATTAAACTCATTATGTTAACCGTGACTTATTTCGGCTCTGGAAGTTTTCATTTCCTTTAAAATTGTCTTCATTCTGGATGTGTTCATTTTATTGTGTTGGCCTTCATCCTAATATATTTGCTATCTTTATATCTATATATATTTATAGCTTTCTCTCTATAAACAGCAGAATCTCATTAAAATTGGTCTAAACTGAGATTGATGTATTTCAAATAGCAGCCTAGATTATATGAATAAATCAACTTACCCGAGCATGTAAAACATAAATTTTCCTATAATCTGTGTAAGCAATCTGCACATGCGTGGGGTTGCACCTAAACCAACTGAGCAACAAGTTGTGTATATTCAACAGGATCCTATTAACACCACCCATGTAAATCCACAAAAATATCATAAGAATCCTGTTGGACAAATGTTTAAAGCTGTGCAATCTCTAACTTAATATGCATTTTCTTTTATTTACAGAGCCAAGTCAAAAAATGGCGGTCGCTCTCTGAGGGAAAAGCTGGACAAAATCGGGCTCAACCTACCCGCAGGAAGAAGGAAGGCAGCAAATGTCACTCTGCTTACCTCACTAGTAGAAGGTAGGACGTGTCACTCAGTAGTGCTTAGCACTCTCTCAGTGTAATTGCTGTTTGCACCAGTTGGAATGCTGCTATATAGTTTGAGAATGTGGGAACGTCAGTCTCTTCATCGTAGCAAGCATGCATTGTAAGCCTCAAAGCATTTCTAGGACACCGTTCATCAGTGACAGGAAGACGGGGCAAAAATTGCAGAGGTTTCTCATACTATAGTTTCCAGTACATGTCGAGCACGAACACTGCTTTGTTTAATCATCTGTCACCTGATTGCAATGGAAGGTCTCTGTTTTATCTGAATTCAGTTTGAATTCAATTGAGTTCAATTCAAATTGTGACTGAGGGGATATTTGCTCTCTTTTGTCGTGTCAGGGCCCACTTTGCAAAAAAACATCAACCTTTGGTCTTCCAACAATCCACAGTCTCTCCAACACTTCACAAACAAACATACAGACAAACAGAACAACGTGGTACGACGGCATCTTGATCTTCAATCACAATTTCACACAACCCTTTGTAGCAACACAACAATCAAAACATGCCCGCGGCGATGCTACCACTGTTGTCATAGCAACTTATATCATCCTGTATCTTAGATATTCGTCCTTGAGATGTCTTCATCGAGGCAAACAGTTGGAGAGCTTCACGCTTCTCGGTGTCAGGCACTGGGACTTTACTTTAGAGTCGGTTTTGTCTTTCCATAGCTACGATATAACGTGCAGGAGACATTTATGCCTTTCCCTTTCAGCGCTTCTCATAGAAAGACAGCATCATCAGTCACACCCTGGCAAGACAGTGACACATCACCATGTTCACGATATGAATTTAATCACATCTGCCTGCCGCAGGCTAAAGCAGAGCGTTTCCCTCTCTGGCTGCCTACAGGTCTAATTTCTCTAAATGGGCAGATGATTCCGCGCAGGAGAATAACTGGAGGCTTATGTTATTTAGAGACCTTCAAAGTTGAATTAAGCCTTATTATCCTGCGTATGACTCGCCAGCAGGGCCGACTGACCTTAAAACTTGTGCTTCTGAATAGCAGCCTGAGTCCCCCAGTGTTATGCGTGTCTATCAATACGCTGTGCTGTCGGTGCCAGAGGCGTCCTGTCTTAGTATCTCCACATAAGACCATTATGATCACGCAAGTGGAGACACCCTCCGGACAGATTTATATATTTATATATTAATCTCACAAGCTCATCTTCCTCTGAGCACTGCTGATTATTCTGTGCTGCTTAACTACTTCAAATAATGTGGCTTTCTACTGGGCCTCGGATTGAGTTGTAATCCTCGGATAAAACTGATTAATTAATGAGGCCTGCTGCCTCACTGAAGATCATTTAGCCTCCCGCCTGTGCCTGGTGGGTTAAAGGATGTGCTGTGATAATGTGTGTGTAAACATTAATAATCTACTCATTCATGTACAATCTGATCTAAGGCCAAACACTTGTAAAATGAATTGTTAATTGTGTCATTTAAGGTAAATTATTCTGGGTTCTTTTTTTAATGGATTTTGGATGCATTTTGTGGATTTTTTCACATTAGAAACCCATTAATGAATGGGTCTACCATGAAGAAAAGGCACCAAAAATAAATAAATAAATCACAATTTCCAAAAGAGTCATGATATAAAATTACAAAACTCAAATGTATTCATTTATTAAAAAGTAATACTTCAAGACCGATATGGAACCACAAGTGGTTACCTTTAAGACTTTAGGAGATTTTTAGCCCAATGTTCTCTTACAGGTGACCTGTCTGTGGAAAGTTTCTCTTACAGCCTCTGTTTTATTCTTTTGTTAGGCGAAGCCGTTCATTTAGCGAGAGACTTTGGTTACGTGTGTGAGACAGAGTTCCCAGCAAAGGCAATCGCCGAATACCTGGGCAGGCCACACGTCGAACGCAACGAGGTTAACTCTCGCAAGAACATGCTTCTTGCTGCCAAGTGAGTATCTCATCAGAATGCCTGGTTTCTTTTGCGTAAAACATGGCACAAGCGCAACAAATCTCTAAACCATTCTGCACCGTATTGTACCTTTAGGCAAATCTGTAAGGAGTTCACTGACCTGCTTACTCAAGACCGTTCCCCTCTGGGAAACTCTCGGCCTGCGCCCATCCTGGAGCCTGGAATTCAAGGCTGCTTGACCCACTTCAGCCTCATCACCCACGGCTTCGGCTCGCCAGCTATTTGCGCTGCCATGACCTCGCTTCAGAACTACCTGAACGAGGCGCTCAAACAGGTGGACAAGATGTACCTGAGCTCTGGCAGCGACAGCCAGGGGTCCTCAGACAGTGGAAGCAAATCTACCGACAAAATGGACAAACACAGGAAATAAGAGATCAAAGAAGAATCCTCATGAACTTGTGAATCACTCAGACTCCTGTCTCCTTGACTGCCCTTTTCGGACTAAAAAAAAAAAAATATTGATATTTAGTATTGTCATTTCGATCTATGGAATTTGTGTGTGCGTGCATGTGCATTTGTATCATAGTTCACAGTTGCCAATGTGCCAATGCTACGACCATGGGACCTGCACTCGGCTGACAAGGGGAACAGAACAAAGTGTGTAGTGTTTTTGAGTTCCGAGAGGACATCATTTCAAGATGAGTTGCT
>OMNV01012977.1:0-30920 GCA_900303265.1 Brotula barbata
AAACACTCCGGGGACGAAGACGAGTTAGTAATATGCAGTAATGGGACATGACTAAGTATAGATGGAGAAGGAGGAAGCACAGTGCATCCTGGGAAGTCCCCCGGCAGTCTAGGCCTATGGCAGCATAACTAGGGGCTGGTCCAGGGTGATCCTGATCCAGCCCTATCTATAAGATTTATCATATAGGAAAGTCTTAAGCCGAATCTTAAACGTAGAGAGGGTGTCTGCCTCCCGGACTGAAATTGGAAGATGGTTCCACAGGAGAGGAGCCTGATAGTTGAAGGCTCTGCCTCCCATTCTGATTTTGCAGATTCTAGGAACCACAAGTAAGCCAGCATTCTGTGAGCGTAGTGGTCTAGTGGGATTATAAGGTACTAAGAGCTCTTTTAGGTATGATGGTCCCTGACCATTAAGCGCTTTGTAGGTAAGGAGAAGGATTTTAAATTCTATTCTTGATTTTACCAGGAGCCAGTGCAGCGACGCTAATACAGGAGAGATATGATCCCTTCTCCTGGTTCTAGTTAGTACACGAGCGGCAGCATTCTGGATCACAATCATATACATAATATTCACGACACCCCAGGAACAGAGCCAAAGCCAGCGATGTTCCAAGCGTGCGAAACGTCGCCTGTGGTGTCGCTGTCGCTCGGGCATGCTTAGGACACTTTCTGTTATGAATGTGTGTGATACTCACCACAAAGTCTTCCCCCTGGAATTCAACTACTCAAATGACAGGGGCACCTTTTGATTATTTGTCTGCTATTAATTTACTATTTATACTGATACGATTTATCTACTTACTCGGTAAATGTCTTTGGGTCACTTAAGCAATAATAAATATCATACACAACCTAACTCTGAACTTTTTTTCATTTAAACGTATGCCTAGAAAAATACACACACATACACGTGCACATACACAAATATATACATACATACAAGGGGAGTTACCTGAGGCCACCATGCCAAGCGTCCGTCCCGACCTGCAGTCCAAACCTGTATGATCCCCAGGTCCCTCTGTCGCCATTGGTACAGTTAGCTTTAAGGAGCTAACTCCGCTGACTGTTCTGGAATGTTCTGAATTCATCACGTTAGCAGTCCGCTAACGTCGAGTAGTTGTTAACTAGTCCACACTGAACTTCCACTTTTCTGATAAGTACTGTTTAACACTGTTCTCGGCTTAACAACCGTCCAATAGTACTGTAAACATCCATATTCCACATGTTTTACGCTGTATTTCTTCTTTTAACAGTCTCTTTTCGTATTTACTCTCCTCGTGCTCTCGTTGAAATCACCTTCACAATCCTCTCCTCCCCTCTTCTCACCTTCACGTTTTCTCTCGCCTGTTCTTGTTTGCCCTTGCTCCAATTGTCCTCTTTTTTTTGTTCAACTGATGTGTTCTTCTTGAAAGGGTGTGTATGCGAAGCAGAAAGTTTTTGGCCCTCTGCTTTTGTGATTTTGTTTTTGGTTTGCTCTGATCAGGCTATTAAATTTCTTTCTTGATTCTTATGTTGTTGATATGGTGCCTCTATGAAATGTTACTGACAGTATTAACTGCCTGCAGTATAGAAGAATGCCTTTTGCAGTAACCCTGTTACTGACCATGCTGCCACACACTTATGTGTATGTGTGTATGTGACACCTGAAGTAGTGGCGCACACAAGAAAATAGGGCTCCACCAAAAGCCACTGTATAATTAGAACCCTGCTTACAAGGGAAATTAAGATACACTATATAACACACATCATAAACATGAACATTTTTTTTTACATTTTCTCTATTTTCTCCATTTAACCGCTACCTCACTTATGACAATCCCTGGCTTTCTGGTTCTTGGTAGGAAAAGCCTGCGCATATCCGGTAAAATGGTCTGTTACCACCATTCATTACTTCTTCCACTAGAGTCAGGTTCCATTGACAAAAAGTCAATGCAGACCGGGTGGTGCAAAGGTGCTGCCTTTTTATAAGGAGTTTTGTGGGTGACACAAACCCCACAGTTTTGACATATTGTTCAGCATCAACTGTCATCATGGTCCAATAAAACCGGGCCCTCAAGATGTCAGTGGTTCCATTTCTAAAAGTCCCATGCCGTCATGAACACAACGTAGTACAACTTGAACTGTGCAAACAATAAAAGCTGAAATATTTCCTCACCTGATGGTCATTTGCTAGTTCTGTGACGTAAACCATCTCTCGCTACAAATCTTCCCATGTCTCTTTTCACTATTACCATCTCTGTGTCTGGATCCATAGGCCAACTCCCTTCTATCAACGTTTTCAGTACCCTGTTGAGGACAAGATCCTTCTTCTGAGTGTTGCACATTCAAAAAGGAACCGATGTGTGTGTATGTGCCATGTATTTTGTTTTGAAAAATCTGTAAAATTTGACAAAACAAATAAACTTCTAACTGGCATCAACTGATTTAATTGTTACAGTGCAATTATCCATCTAGCCTGACGAGGGAGCGCAATTACCGTAATCACAACCAAAATAAACCTAAAACTCTACGTTAATAACTGTAAAACATGAATATCCTATATCCATATATTCAGCACTCGTACTAACTGTGCGTTTCAAATTGTTTCCTATGCTAAGCTAAGCTAGCCATAACTGTATATTTATTTAAACATAACAATATTATTATTAATAATACTATTTTGACAGCCACATCCACTCGAAAACTTTAACAAATACTATAGTGATAACAACTGTTATTCTGTGTCACTTACGCTGTGAAATTGAACAACACAATTAAACTTGTAACTGGCATTAACTGATTTAATTGTTACAGCGCAATCCTGCTTTTAGCCTGATGACGCAGCGCACTTCCGGTTTTCCAGCGTCCTCGTCGCGTTTGCTCCACCCTATGGTCAAATCGCAGTACTACAGGCCGATGTGACGCCAATGAAACGATCAGAAAATCCAAAAAAAACAAAAAACAAACACATTTAACTCTAAATTAACCAACGTACTAACCTAAAATGAAACAAATATATGTCCCATTCTACCTTTGGCGCCACACCTGCATGAAATCTGCCTTTGTTACCTGTTCTAACGAATGCAGATCTAAGCGAGTAGGATGTGTATACACATCTGGGATACATTTGGGTGATGCTCCCAACTGATCAACATATCTCCCATGAGCTTCAGATGAATCATCAGTGGAAACCCTCTGACAAATGAATTTTACTCCGTTCTGAGACACATGGTCCCAATCTACCCCTCTCACATCAACAGTATTTCTTGACAAGAGGTCAGCATCTTTATTGCTCTTGCCTGGTCAATACTGTATGTCGAAATCATAATTAGATAGGGCAGCAAGCCACCGGTGCCCTGTAACATTAAGGATTAAGATTCTTGTCAGTCCCCTCTGTAAATTTTGTGTCGTAGTCCTAAATAGTCATGATATTTGTCCACGACTGCCCATATCAATGCCAAAAATTCTAATTGGTAGAGTGGATATCTATGTTCTGAAGAACTAAATTTTTCGCTTGGTAGAACATCGCACCAAGGCCTTTCAAACTGGCATCTATGTGAAGAGTGTAAGGCTTGTTTAACCAAGGCTTGGTTAGACACTGAATGATGTGGTGAAAAGCATCTGTACATGACTCATCCCACCTGTCCCTTAATGGCTCAGATTCTTTCAAATAGATCTTTCCCTGTTCTGACTTGGATTTCTTTCCATGCTCTGTTGGAGCATAACTCTTGGTACGCTCAGTTAGTTAGTTTATTATTTCATTTTGACTTTGGGGTAATGCTGGACACAGCTACGATAACCTAACTGTACTGTTTGACTTGGTTTTGGATTAGATTATTCTGTCAATAAGAGTGGGGATACACTCGTTTAATTACGTTTGATGAACTGAAGCTCAACACATACTACATACATTGTGGTTACTATGCCCCCTGACGATTGAGAGTTGACAGGTAAATCATAAGATACAAATAGATAACACTAACACTGAAAGCTAACACAGATAGCTATTAAATCTTGATGACATGAAACACAAACTTATAAAATGAGAGCATTATGCATCTCTCAGAAATGTTTAAACAGTAAATATGCAACTAGTTTACAGGCATTGCCTCAAAAGAACATAAGGACTTTGTAACAATAATAAGAAAATGTGAAACTATATCGACTCCTTACTTCCTGTTCATATTAAATTCACTGCTCTGTTAAACCAACAAACAAATGCATTAAGCGGCCTGGAGGGCAGTGTGCTCACGTTTTGTTTAGGACTCAGAGATATCATTCTTCATGTCTGCCAAACTGGGCCATAAAGTAACATCAAACAAGATGACATTAACCTGATAGAGGAAACACTTTGTGTAATGACACCATAATCCCATTAAGAACAAAAATGGTTTTCAATTATTTGTTTCCCACTGTTTAAAATACATCCTCACATGACAACACTGCGTTTGGATCTTTGTACATTTGTATATTTGCTCATATGATACATGTGGAAAATGGCTCCTCATGTATTGCTGTGTGAATTCAGACACTGTACAATGTGAGGGAAAATGTACAGATGACGTACATCAACTTTCCTGGAATTCATTGTGCCCCATCCTTTTGCCCATAAACCCAGTATATTGTCTACAAGAATAAATCCCTCTCACACCTCTTTCCCCGTCTAGATTACCTGGATGGATGGATGGATGGATGGACACATGGACAGATATTTGATGCTCTATAGCATTAGACTCCTACACTTATTACAAGTACATTTATCAGTGGCCTGTGTAAACGCAACAAAATCTTATTTAAGTAATTTTCATCATAAATCATCAGATTAAGTTACAAAGACAAACCAGTAGTGAGAAGATGTGTTCTCTGTTGAAATGCAAACACTTTATTGGGCCCAAAGTTTGTTTGGAGAATGTATAGACAAGAAAAACAAACAAAAGATCTAAAAATGACCTTACTGTCTACACTCAGTGGCCTATAGAGCATTTTCACTAACAACACAAGAGCAAGGTTGAAATGGGGGCGGCACGATGGAGGACAGAGGTTGAGCTGAAGGAAGAGGCTTCCACTAGAAAGTATCTCTTTTATAGGTAGATGTGTGTTTTGACTCTGTTTTATTCCCCTCAGACATAAGAAGTAAATTAATTGATAATTGCGTCAACTTTATGGCAAACAATTTAGGTTTATCTAAAGGACTTTGGATAAATTTAATGGACCTTTTCACATTAATAACCCAGGAATAACACTATATCATGTGGAAAACACAATTTAACAATCCCTGAATTTCATTATGGTAATCCTTAATTTACCTTTAAATTCTCTTTTTTCTGAATGTGCTGGGTATCTTTTCATACATAATGCATACTGATATATGTATCTTTGGAAGGTTCTCACCACAATTTGAAATAAAGCTTCATGAAGTTAAAGAGTGAATCGATATATATATATTTATATATACATACACTCAATTCAATAAACGTATCATCTGTCACGTGGCCTCTATGATAAAACTGATTGTGTGCGTGCATTTTATATGTTCAGAGTACACTATATGAACGGATTTGAACAATCATCTTGATGGGAAATTGCTTTTGTTTATATACACGCTTTTGTTTATGTATTCAAAAATTGCGAACCTCAGAAATTGCATATTCTTGGATTATATTATAATGTTTTTATGCGAATATCCCCTGCTTGGAAACATTGCCTTTAGGAATTAAAAAGACTTTTTCCTGATTGCTACATCAAAATGTCGTAAAACAACTTACTAAATGTCTGTGGATAAAAACAAAAAGTGCTTGTATGATGAGAACACTGGGGTATGTAATTAAGTGATAGACAATGATAAGAAGCAAGACGCACATCTAGATTCATCCCCAATTATTACAACCACGACAATAATTAAATTATGTAATGCTTCAATATTGATAAAGCTTTAATCCCTCTTCGCTGTCTCTCACGTCGCTTTCACTTCACCATTAGCTGCTGTGTAGTCTTCCTGTCCCTGTCCATCAACAAAGTCCTCTGAGACAGATGGCTCATCTTTCTGTTGAAATAAAACATATTCTTTGTTTTGTATATATATGTATATGAAACTAATATATGTATTATTATTATTATTGTTATCATATAGATGGGCGAATAGAAAAGGGTGAGCACATACTTGTGATACACATTTCTCATATTAAGAAAGACAATTTTTACACACCTTTCTTTGTTTTCTCAGAAGTCTGAGAGAAAAGTGAATTCTATGTGAATGAGGCACAAATATAACGCCATAGAATTCTGAATTTAAATTCAGAATTCTGTAAACCAAAAAAAACCAGTCAGAGCTGCAAAATGTCAGAATTATGAGCGATAAAGTTAATAGTCAGACGGTTTAAATCTCAGAATTTGGAGGGAAAACAATCATAACTCTAAAAAAAAGAAAAAAAACACAAAATTCCGTCTTTTTTACATTCTGACTTTTTCCTTAGAATTCTGAAATTGAATTCAGAAAATCTTATGTCAAAATGTTTTTTTTACTTGTCCCTAATCCTCTTCCATGCAAATCTGTATCCTTGTTAGTCTGAAATTTCATTATCTTAGCTGATTTTCCCCAAAGACACATTTCGTTGGGTATACATCACTAAGTAACATTGTGGCTGGTTACTAACATTGCCTGGTTATGTCTGATTATAACAGTTATCTGTTGATATAGTATATGAGGGTTTGGATTGGATTTAGTGAATCATGTGGGTAGAGCAGAGAGGGATTGAAAATATGCAATATGTAATGATGTGGATCATGAGGACCATGGTTGGGAACCTAAGGTATAACTATAAAATCTTTACTGTAAACTGAAATATTTCAGTTGAAATCTATTCCTTATACTACATTCAATATGTGAGTAAATACTGTAGATGAGCTTCAGATAACATGCAGCCATGAAACTCACCATCGATCCTTCCTTCTTTTTACTGTAATAACAGCTCAGCCATTTGATGTACTCCTCTCGCACCTATGGCCACAATGAAACAGGCTGATTTGTGTACTTTGCACTACATTACAACGTTTCTGTTAAACATTAGGAAGAGTAGAATGATACAGATGAGGAATGTACCTCTTTGTTGAGAACACAGTGGACGATGAAGAGGAAGGTGCCCTGCTGGGAATTGAGAACTATGAAGAGGACCTGAAAGAAAAGGTTTGACTGGTAGAAGCCGAGGATCCATGTACAGCCCAGTATGACAAACTGGGCCACGATCTTAAACATAATCAACCTGAAAACAAAGAATGCATTTGTGATTTTGTGTTTGTATTGTGTATTGCCAGTCAAAATGAAGATGATGATGATGATGATGATGATGATGATGATGATGAATGATGATGATGACGACGATGATGATGACGATGATGAATTATTAAAATACAACACAGCATACATACTTGGTATCTTTGGATTGAGAGACGTCACTCCTCATGTTTGCTAAGGTGGGGCGCAGACTCCATAAAGTAGACCCAAACAAGATGAAATTAAGCTGATTTGAGAAACAGGATGGGATTGAGTAGGAATTAGCAAGATTTTTGTTTGTTTCTTCATCATTAATCCAATTCTTGGTTTCAAATGAAATGTATGTATGTAAATGTATGTCCCGCATAGAGTATATATATATACTCATACTAACACTCCGTCCATTATACTTTGCACAGTCTATGTGAATCAGTAGTTAGTTAGTAATATTTTGCATAGTTATGGAGATGGAAATGTGTGATGATATCAAAAAGGTACTGTGTTCATTGTATAATACAAATATACTTACTGCTAGTATAGTAATCACTGGACCATTTAAAGCCCAGTTAAAGTTACGTTTTTCGGAGAGCCAGCACCTGAAACACAATCACATAGAAGACTACCTTAACAAGTACATAACAAACAGACAGACATTAAACAAAAAGAAATGAATCACTGCTGGTACTACTCACGCCTCTGCTTCAGTGGCTCCATAGCCATCAGAGTACACCAGTGCAGAAACACCAACAATCACAAACGGAACTCCGTATCCAACCAGGTAGAGCAGAGGTCTGGGGAGGCCATCCCGCTGGATGACCTGGACCTTGGTGAGATTTCGGACCAGCAGATAAAGCTGAAGAGCCTCCAGCAACATCCAAGCAAAACTTGCCACAACCAAGAAATGTAGAAGTCCAGCCATGACAGTACAGGCCAACTGTGGAAATATAAATGATGCTGTCTTAAGAACATTGAGTTGACACCATCTTAATTATTACTTAATTATCTCTCTCAGTCTGAATCTTGTAGTTATCTACATATGCTAACTGCATGTTCTGTATTTTCACTGTATACCTCAGAGTTGATATATCTGTCATTCCACAGCAGCAGAAGATGAGTCAAACCGAGGCTGAGGCACAGGTGAAGACGGGCAGTGTTGTTGATTTTAGGGTTCCAACTGCAGAGGAGGAACGTGAGAACGGCCAGAGCAAAGAAGAAGAGGCCAATCATCACACACATACGGCTTAGCCAGTCTAAGAAAGGATTCTCCGGTGGAGGCTGAGAAGAGACAACACAGACACACACGCACATACAACAATCAAACTGACCAAGGGTAATGGCAGGGAATGCACATGACACACACAATCACACACGTGTTCTACCTCGCCTATCTGCATGATGAGGGCAAAAGTAGAGAGGTGAGAGCAGCTGCACACAGTGTAGTTTTCATCAAAGTATGACACCCAGCAACCTTCTACCGACCAACGCATGTTAGTGTCTTCACTTCCTCCCCCATCTCGTGCTTGCTGCTCTGTTTTGTCCTCCCAGAACACACAAGTCACAAAGCCAGATTCAGGTAAACGCTGTTTAATAGGAGAAACAAAGAATGCATGTATCAAAAGGTTACATATGCTGTTTAAAACATCCATGGATGGTTGGATGTACTCTAGACACCTTTTTGTGTTGGATGGTGAAGTTGACAGGCTCGGACAGGTTGGTGTGGTTTGTTCGGGGGAAGACAGCGGTGATAACATCGGAGTACATCTCTGTCTGGTTCTCGCTTTTAAAATACTTATAACTGAGTAGACTTTCCATCCCCTCAAGTGTCATTAAGGCAGCTGCTGCAGAACCTGAGAATTTCCACATGACAAAATGTTGAGCATTCTAATCGGTTTATTACAAATCAAGCATAAGCTACACGGCTGCTGAACAGTTTTTAAAAATGATTTGAGGATGTGTAGCCCCATCCTTGCAGGGCCAGAATGATTTCTTTTGATTCATATATTTTATTGTTTAAAAGTCAACTTCAAGATCATGAAGATGATGAAGATCAGATCAGACATACTGTAATGTCTCTGTTTATTTTTGTGTACGTTGCTTGTAGAATTCTATGTGTTTCAAATTCAAATTCAAATAAGTTTTGCGTGTGCAAGTTGATTTCCATACTCTAAATACTCTAATACTCTAAACTACTAAAATGGGTGGAAACCAGTGGGAGTCTGGAGACTGGAAACATCCTGTCAAAGGGTATAAAGTAAGTTTTCTTGGGGACCTTTGAGTAACCAATCAAATGTTGTTTTTTTTGTTGTTCTTTTGTTTTTGTAACAATTTTGGCCCTGTAAATAAAATATGTTGTGCAACTGAAGACTTGAAACACACAAACAAGGTCATTTACATTTTGATTTCATGCAAACAGTAAGTAGGTCTATCAGAACAAAAGTCATGTGACAGGAAAGGGGAGGAGCAACAAAATCAAAAAGTCTACATGGAGTAAATACAAAATTTGCACACATTCTTATTCCTATACACCATCAATGTGCCATACACGAAACAAATTTTACATCATGCAAAGAAGATAGGCTACCACATTAATTTGAATGTGTTGGTGCTGGTATATGGGCTGCAACTGATTAACACACACACACACACACACACACACACACAAAAATCACCAATATGATCTTTGTGATTAGTTTTTGTACCCAACATCATATCTTTTTTTGAGCATTCTTGCTCACCATTGTTGTTTTTGGCCATGTCTTCCAGGTTGATATCCATGGTGTTTCCTTTGGCTGTGAGAAAGGACTCCTCCTCACTGTTGCTCCCTGGACCAATTGCTCTTAGACTTAAATCTAAAACAAATAGACAAGAGCATTACAGTAGACTGAAATGATATTCACTCTGTTCTGCACTATACATCTGCAGTAAGTAAACTAACTGACTTTCCCTTACCTACTACTGAAGTCGTCACCTTTTTTTGTGTTTCTTCCTGAGATGGCTCCATTAAAGCACCAACTAAACGGTCTGAGATGCCCAGGATCACACTGCCGGTCTCCCCGTCTCCTTCACTACTGACCGTACTTGATCTGGTTCTTGGTCCAACACCTGACACTTCCTGCAAGAATGAAAATCATCACAATGACTTCAAATCAAAAGTCTGCACAGTTTTAGTGATACTGCTTGTATGTGTAGAAGAGTGTGCACCATAGTTGCTGAGAAGCTGTTAGTCACGGTCTGAAATAAATACAAGGAGATAAGATAAGATGAGATATGATACGATATGATACGATACGATAAGATAAGATACGATAAGATAAGATACGATAAGATAAGATACATTACGTCACGTCACGTCACGTCACGTCACGTCACGTTACGATGCGATTCGATATGATGCGATTCGATATGATATGATACGTAAGATAACATTATTGAGCCCACACTGGGGACATGACAAAATAAAAAATAGAATAAGAATATAAGACAAAAAAAAGAAAAGAAAAATATAAGACAATAAAAAAGAAAAGAAAAATATAAGAGAAAAAAATAGAAAATATGAATGCAAAAACTATACACACAGACTATATACACTCTATACACCTTTCACATAGTGATTTATGGAAACAAGAGGATGTAGATAATCCTTTACTGTCCCACAATGGGGAAATTTGCAGGCAAATTATGTATATGGACAAATGGGCATATGTGGATATGTATCCATAATTTCACAAATGTTATCAAAATACACACATAGTGTTTAGCATTATGCCAAGAGAAGAAAATACAAAGAATATAAATAATTCACAGTATGAAGATCCTATTGCATGGATGATGCATACGGTAACAAGATACATTAATGTCATGTAATGTCATGATTCCATTAATTGTGTGACTTTGTATCACCATTTCACAAAATTGTCCTTGAAGGAAGATCATGCTTTCCAATTTTTAATCAACCTCACACCTGTGATTATCTATTGACTGACCTCTGTCGGTAAGACGATGTCTGAATTGTCTTTCAGTTGTTGGTCCATGTAATTGAGAAAAGCTCTCTCTTTTGTCTGACCCTGCAACAACAAAAAACCCAACCCTTACCTTGAGTGCAGTGAACTGAGTTGTAGCATACAGTGAAAGCCTTCATCATGTTAAACATTTGTGGAATAAGTACTGATGCAACCCCCTATCCAGCTGGCAGCATATACAGTATGTTACCTGTTTGTGTGGTCGATGGTACTGCCTAGCCATATAAAAACCAAAGACCCAAAGGTAACATTTAAACAGGGTTAATTGTACTGAGACTCATTCGGATCACTCTGCAAATTGGAGCAATTGAAAGTAAATTTGAGTATGACAAAAACTTAGTTTGTTAATGTAATATCATGAATATAAGAGATTGCTTACCTCTGGAGGTTGTAATTCATCTAGAATGTCCTGAAGATCTGAATATGATAGTATACATGTCATCAACATGGACCAGTGTTCTCTTTTAATATATTATATAAATATAAGCTTTTATTAAGTTAGAAGACTATGCCTACTTTGACAAAATGAGACGCCATTCATCCACAAAATTCCAGTTGAAGGGAAGTATCCATCAGGGCAGGAACAGTGGAAGGTCCCTGGAGTGTTAGTACACACTGTTTTTTTACCACATATCCCCGGAGTCTCACTACACTCATCTATATCTGTAGAGGAGAGAACATACACTCACACAGGCACGGTCTCATGTTATAAGCACACACTTCTTTTCTGGGCACACGTACCAGTGCACGGGTTTGCAACACTGGCTATGACATCTGGCTGGATGACCCGATAACCAGGGTCACAGGTACAGCTGTGCGCTCCGACTGTGTTAGTGCAATTTGCATCAGGACCACAGATGGTTGGATGTTCAACACACTCATTAATATCTATAAGAAATACATGAGCCACAAATAAAAACATAAACTAATTCATAGTCTGTATGACATTTGGAATTTTGGAAAATTACAGCGCCAAATTCTCAAGTCACAGATTTACAAGAAAAAAAAACTTCTTTAAGATTATAAAGTTGAAAATTTATGTTTTTTGTGTAGAATCCACATCACTACAATCTCAGAGAATATCAAAAAAAATTTCTCATAAGATTTTTTTTTGTCAGAATATTGCCCCACTGTTTTTTTTTTTACCTTCAATTGCCCAATAATTTGTTGTATATTACTGGAATAATATGAATAATATGAACTATTGCATTGCAACATGTGAAGAGTGACATTTATGACAGACAGTGATGCTGCTTAAATACCAAGGCAGATGTTGTCTTCGCTGGGTTCTGAGTTTGTTTCAGTTGGTATGAACCCCGGCTGACATTCACAGGTGTAATCACCATGTGTGTTGTGGCAGACAGAATCAGGACCACAGATGGTGGAGTTGAAACACTCATCAATATCTGAGGGGAGGACAGTTGATGAAAAATTGAAAACTGGACAGCACAAAATAAAATAAGTCACTATTGACACAATAATGACATCTTCAAAATATAATTTTAACAAAATACCTCCCCAAGTATCGAACCACAATTATTGTCTCACTCTGATGGTTTGTCAGGTGAAGATGATGGGTTTGTTATTCACCCACTTTGTAGAAAATGTGTTTAATTTATTTAATAAAAAAAAAACATTATAAAAAAAAAACAACTAAATATTTGATTGACTTTCACAATTATTATATATATACTATTTGTTTATCAAATCACCACTCTTTGCAAACATGACTACGGGTAGTCTTGACAAGATAGCTTTTACTGTTACCTTGGCAAACAGGAGATGGGTCAGGTACAAGAATGTAACCAGCATTGCATTTACATGTGTAACTTCCAGGGGAGTTGGTACATGTCCCATCATCCCCACAAACATTGTTGACACACTCGTCAATATCTGTAAGAAGCAAGACACACCACGCTCATATCAACCTGTTCATTGGTTTGGCAGCGAGTACAAATGAAATACAGGCAAATTATTGGAACCTGAGCATGGGTTGGATCCTCCAGGTGGTGATTCAGAATTTCCTGCTGTGAATCCCGTGAGACATGCACAGTTGTATGCTCCGACTGTGTTGGTACAATTGGAATTAGAACCACATATACCTGAGGTTGTCTGACACTCATCGATGTCTGCCGAAAGATAATAAGACTTGAATCGGGGAAGAGTTGTACTTCGTTATTGCATTACTCATCCATGGTTTCATCCACTTTCTGACAATCGTCTTTCAAGAAATGAGCTCCTCAAATGTATCTGTATCATCCCTTTAAACGAAGCATAGGTGGACCCATGGACTCATATCTATGCATACAAAAATTATCATCAAGCTCTTTTAGTCAAGTATTACATTTGTTAAGAATTATGTAAGTTAACAATTAGATTATATCTAAAGTGAATGAGAGATGCTTACCTTATCATTACTCTGATTTGCTATGGGTCACTATAGGCCCAATTCAACCTGGACTTACCAACACAGCCATATGATTCTGAGGTAGGCACGTAAGTTGGAGGCATTTCATAACCAGCAACACAAACACAGCCTCCATCAGTGGTACATTTAGCAAGTGGTCCACAGGAGTCTGTGTTACAAACCTCATGATCTGAGGATATCAGGAAGAACATGAATTGGTCATTGATAATGACGCCCATTTGTTGCAGATAGGATCTACTTGGATGAGACGCGTCGATTCAGTTATGAAGGAAAGAATGGCAATGTCACATACATGTCACATAACCCATACTCCCATGTGGATGTCCTAAAGGCTTGAACACGTAGAATCCTCCAGGGCAAAGGACCATATCCACTGAAAAACTTGTCTGATGGCAACCTGTGGTATAACCATAACCGTTCATTGTTGTCGCCTCCATAGATTCACTCGTTGGATACGCATGTGGAATATCTATGGGGTATAGAGTGCCACCGACGTGGTGTCCATAACAGGTTGTTATGATTTTGTTTCCACCAATGCCTGTGAAGCGCCACCATTTGTTAACAAGATCTGCATCATCATTGGGGTACACGCTTGAGGACGTAGACCTATAAGCTTGATTACGCCAGGGTTGAGTTATATTGGTGTATCCATCACAAGAGCCTGCGTGGAACAACAAAACTTATGTCGGTAATCAGAGCAAAGAAGAGAGTTATTTCATCTATGCCAAGAATCTTTGTATCTTAGCTGCATTAGAACATGACCCATACCAGCAGGAAAATCACAATGGACAGGGATGAAAAGTAAACCTAAGGCGCACACACAGATGAAGAAGCTGTGATTAGTAACGTCCTCAAATAACGAACGAACAACAAATAAAGAACAAACAATAAAAATGATTGTGTGTGTACGTATATATACATGTATATATATATATATGGATAAAGCTGAATAAGGCATCAGATTATAGTTGTGACACATCATCTATTGGCGTATGAATCGTGAATTCACTCACCAAAGAGAAGTGATAAGACACAGCAGCTCATCTTGACAGCTCCCACTTCATATCATCCGCACCGTCTTTGTCATACATGCAAGTTTGTGCAGTTCCGTGTTTTTTCAAAGATTGTAAGAAATGCAAAAAGCAATGCAAATTCAGTGACTGCAGTTGGAAATTTTTTACAATAACACAGCATATGTTATAAGAAGGGGAGAGGAGGGAGCTGTCTCAGCTGTGTACTATGATGAGTTGTACTTGTATATACTGTATTATGATGAAAACTTCATTCTCTGGAATCTTATCACTGTTCATCACAATCACTTTTAAAGATTTCCACAATTAGTGAGGTATTTTAACAATAAGTGGCCATTACAATAAATTAAATCCCGATTTAGTTAGTGATCTGCAGCTTTCAAAACACAAGTACTCTAAAGAGCTTTTTTTCCTAAGTGAAGAATGAGCATAAATTTAGAGGCATGTAGTGAGGGTTTTATCTTTGGTCAAAATATCTAATGTCAATATCAAAGCCATGTATGAGGACTATAATCGCTCAGCCATTATCAACGATACCACTCATTTGATGGCAGTAAACCAGTACAAGTGGTCAAAAGCGGTGCGGTGTTGTGTGATCTCTGGCCTTTCCGTGTAAACCATTGCTGTGTGTATCCACCAACTAATTTATTTGGACAACATCAGGATTAGTGCACTGACTGAGTTGGCAAAATGAACAGAAATATAAGCAGTAAGGAAATGCTACGCAAATAAAGCTGTGACCGTGCTCATGTGAGAAAAACACCAATGCTTACGATGTCTGTTATCTTATCTTATCTTATCTGAATCTAGATCTTGTCTTGTCTTGCCTTGTCTTATCTTATCTCATCTCTTATTATCTGGTCTTATCTTATCTTATCTTCAGTCACTTTCCAGACTGTTTGCCTTCACTTCACTGAGTGGTGGAATAAACTCCTAACTGCTATCCCCGCAGCCGATTCAATAATATCCATCATTTTACATTTTACTTGAACTGTAAAAAAAAAGTATGGCAGCAGAAATTTCATCTATCTATCTCATTTTGTGTCTTTGGCCTAATGATTTGATTGCCTTACACTTTGAGGTAATTCCTTGAAACAGTGATCTGCATTGTTTCTCACTTGAAAGACTTCAATTTTTTTATCTGCCATAAATGCAAATGTGCCATAAAATTATTAAATAAAATGTTGATTATTATCATACTTCTCTTTTCATACAAAAGTGACTTTTTTTCTCAACAACTATAAATGTGTTTGACTGTAATGGGTGTATCTATGGCTTTTAAAGATATGAATTGATGTGTGAAATGTAAAGAAACTCCATTTACACCTCAGTCACACTTTGCTGGGTTGAGAACCAAATAGTAAAATTCCATTTAGTAATGCAATTGTTATTTTGTTATTTGTGAGTGATATTTCACTGTTCTCCCGAGGAGGGAACACAAATACAAGGAAGGTGTGTTTTGTTGAACTATATGCCACCACTCCGTTGAGGACTTAATTTGGATAAAAAGTAAAACACCACTGAGAGGCGAGAACATCCTTCATATGTCATGTAAATATTTTTCACGGCAGTGCATTTAACCCCCCATGTAAATAACTAACAAAATACACACTGAAGAAGAAATACAGTTGAATATTGAAAATAATTTTTACTGTGAGTGATTATGTGGTGAGGTTTTTTAAGACTAATAAGGCTGTCAGATTTTAAAAAATGTCTTAAAAATATACAAAATGTATGCTCGACCTAAACATGTGCTGTTGGTGTTTGTTTCATTAATATTATTTTTATATTATTATTATTATTATTATTATTATTATTATTATTAATAACAACAGTGCTTGGTAGTTCTAGAATTGGAGGTATACATTTCGCGTCTGAAAAACTTTTGTTTAAAAAAAATCTTTATTGAATCAGTTTTTAATAACATCTTAAACTTTCACAAATTATTGCCCGTTGTATATTTCAAGCACAATACCCAAATAAAAATGACTGGTGCCCCACCCATTGTTGACTGTCCTCTGCCCGAAAAAAAAGCAATCATATTTTTTGTTTTCTTGTTGTTTTAGTAGCAACTAAACGTGCTAGGAACTATTATACACTTTCCATGTTTCCCATCGGTCATTTGAGATGACAGGACGCTTACATTCGGAAACAGCGCACTGGTCACCGGTAAATTGGTGAGGATTAACTCTTTCTACTTGAATTCTGATTATGATAATTGTGCAGCATTTCCAGTGTTGCATTTACAACTTTCCGGTATTTTTGCATCCATTGATTTAGCAAAATACAGCAGAGGAGTCGAAGCTGAACGGATTTGACACTTGTCTCAGTTTGTTAGCATTAGCCGGTAGCTTATAGACGCGCTTATCGTGCACAAAACTGCTTTAAAGTAGCAAGTTTTTTCTTCTTAGTCCTGAGTGGGTTCATTAACTAGAGTCCATCTTTCAGTTGATGAGTCGACTGTACATTGTGGTTTCTGAATGAACACAAAAGATGCTGAAGTAATCTCGAAAATGTTTAACTGTCGCTATTTGATTCCTATTGTCTGGCTATTCTCATCTCTATTATGCTCACCACAACTAACAGCCATAGTTCGGCTCCAGGCTAAATTACCATTAAACTCTTGTTAGTTAAACCCATATTTGAGTTTAGTAATAGATTGGGGCTAAACATGCAAACCTACAAATGTCCTGGTGTAGAAATATAACAGCCGTTGCCTTCACTGTGTTTGTAATTGTCTTGTTTTATCAATACTTTAAAAATAGGTAAACAGTAAATTTCAACAGTATGTAATGCATGCGTCAGTAGCCATGTTTCCATTAGTTTTAACGTTAAGATATTTTCTCATTATTGTCCATAAGAAGCGTACATTGGCTTTAGAAATAAACAATGCATTTGAAAATTCACAACTCTGTCTTTTCTCTATACCTAGCTGTCTGATAATCTACTAAGCTAACACAGAAGTAAACCCATCATGACATCCTTGGTAAGTTTTGAGTCTTTCCTTGTACAAGTAAAGACAGATTAGTTGTGTATGTGTTGCTGTGTATTATTGTTGTGACATTACAGATAGAGGATAATTCATTGTCGTAATCAAAATCACTGAAAGGAATCCTGTGGATGTATTTGTTTTATAGGGCAGTAGCAGTTCCTCTGCCACTGAATACACTGTGCGCGTCCCTAAGTGAGTAACATGGAAGGTTGCACAAATGACACATTTGCACCTGAGTTTCTTTCTCTTAACATTCAGTTGTCATATCTCAGCTCTACTGTGTGTTAGAAACTGGATTATTCAAAAGTTTAGTTGTATGTAAGTCTGAGTTTGCGAGTTCTGTTATGTACATATACTTTTGTATTAAAGATAAGTATAACCCAGGTTCAATTCAGACCTTTGTTTGGAAACATTTGGAGCTAACCGTGACCGTGTAATGATGCATAACAATCTGTTACAATGAATAAGTGATGTGATTCACAGATCTGACTGATTCAATGTTTTAATGTGCCCTGTGTGCCAAAATCAGCAAGTCGGTGTTGTAGATATGCGGCCTTTCATAAGTCTGTGACAATGTACTGTTAAATGTGGCCTATTGATTAAACTGATGTGTTGATGTGTGTTTGCCTTCTACCACATAGAAACACCAGCAAGAAGTACAACATCATGGCCTTCAATGCAGGAGACAAAGTCAACTGTTCCACTTGGACGCAGGTGGGGCTCCTTGTTTGCTTTTTTAGTCAACAATAGCTATCTTCTAGTGTCATTTTGTGCAATATTTGTCATTTTTACTTTCCCTTTTTCGTGGAAATGAGCTATGAGGACCTTTTTGGAAAATGTAACTCATATTTATTAAATCAGAAAGATTTGGTCCTCACTAGGCCTGACAGTGTTCTGAATAGAATTGGAAGATGTGTGTATGTGATATTAATATCCTAATGACTACATATTCTTGGGAACTTTCATTTCATTGGGTTGCTAATACATTATTTCAAAATGTTTTCTAGTCTACAAACATGCTTAAAATCCACTATTATTTATCTTCTAAAAATATTTAAAAGAATATCGATAGGTGTTTATATTGGAACACAAATATTGAGGAATTCGACATGGATGTTCAAATTTCTCAGATTAAATTTTCTACATGATAATTTGGAAAATGTAATCGTGTGGAAGTCTTATGTCGAACACAATTTACCCCTGTGGCATGTTGTTAACGGAAAGTGCTGCACTAGTAAGACCATTCATTTCCATTGCTCATTACTACCTCTTGTGGACAGTTTAAATATAGTACTTTTTTGTAATATGCTAAGGGCAACACCCGCTTTGATTGTATACTTTTGGTCGAGCTTTGATTATATTTCACTGAATTAAAAATCAAGAACATGGTCACTCCGCTTGGAAGATCTAAGAAGAATTAAATAATCCACAGTATATGTGGTGTCTTTCATTTCCACATATCTTAAATATCTCCCTCTCGCTCTCCCCAGGCTCGTATGGAACGAGACATGAGCGCTCGGCGGATTTATGGAGAGGAAGAAGCGCCTGAGGGAGCGGCTGGGAGTGAGTTCGGAAAAAAACAGCGGGAAGAAGCACGGCGGAAAAAGTTTGGTATCGTGACACGTGAATTCAAACTGGAGGACCAGCCCTGGATTCTTAAGGTCAACGGCAAGGAAGGCAAGAGGTGGGGGGGAAGTCATTTATTTGTTTTTGATTTTCACATTGTTCACATTTGTCTAAGTATAATAGTTATGTCAAATTATCCTTGTGATTGCGACACAGTTACGCCGTTTTTCTGTCAGGTTCAAGGGTCTGAAAAAGGGTGGCGTCACAGAAAATGCATCTTACTACATCTTCACGCAGTGCGCCGATGGTGCTTTTGAGGCCTTTCCTGTCCACAGCTGGTACAACTTTACACCAGTTGCCAAACATCGAACGCTCACTGCTGAGGAAGCTGAGGAGGAGTGGGGCAGGTGAGATGGGAGACGAAAGGGGAGGATTACATGTCTGTGATAGGTGTGAATAGAGGAAGAATGAAGATATGAGTTATACAGGAGTTTTTTAATGTTGCAAGGAATAGAGGCGGGAAAGAGAAAGGAAGATTACATAATTAGAGGAGTCCAGGAAATCAGTGATGAAGGTGGACAGTGCAGCTAGTTGAACATTGAACATTTGCAGGGGCAATGAGGGGAAAAACTACCAAAGTACATATTTTGGTAGGAAATGTTTTGTGTTCCTGCACTTATTGTCTTTTTTTTTTTGAGACAAATACACCAGTGCTGTTTTGTGCACCACATTATGTCCAAAAGTTTATTTAAGTCCTCCCCTTCCTATTACAGGAGGAACAAGGTGGTGAATCACTTCAGCATCATGCTTCAGAGGCGTCTACGTGAGCAGGAGCGTGGGGAGGAAGACGAAGACGAGACGGAGAAGGCAGGGAAGAAGAAAAAGAAAGGGGGCGGAAGAGGTGGTGACCTACGTATCCATGACCTGGAAGATGATTTGGAAATGAGCAGTGATGACAGTGACAGCAGCATGGGAGAAGGTAAGGAGGAGGAGACAGCATGGGACATGAAAGCTTTTCTTGTGTGGTGCCGGAGTACCTAAAAACCAAAGTCTTGTTTCACGGTCGCTCACTGTCTTATTCATGTGCATGATTCTAATGCCAATCCTGCATTCGCTTGAAGCTTTTGGTTGTTCGATGTGAATTGACGCTATGTGTTTGCCAAATGCAATACCAGTAAAAATCTTTTTGTCAGTAATGTCAGCTTATGTCACGTTAGCAGGGCACAGATGCTGATAACCAGCAAAATGACCTAGTTATGAAGAAAAGCTGATCGAACAGTTGTTTAATAACATGACAAGTAAAATGCAGATCTGCTCAATTGTCACCTTCATTGTTTCCATTGTGAAGTGTTCTGTTACTGACCAGGACTATGACGTATTCCATGTCTTTTCTTCTCTGTATCACTGCTCATGTGTTCCTTTTTTTGGCCAGATGGAGAGGGTAAGACAAAAACAAAGAAAGAAGCAGGGAAAGCAAAAGCAAATAAGAAGAAGAAGAAGAAAAAGGGCAGCGACAATGAGGCCATGGAGGACAGTGATGATGGTGACTACGAGGGCCTAGAGGTGGACTACATGTCTGATGAAAGCAGGTCAGATCACACGCAAAGACTTAAGGATTTTCTGCAGCCTTGTATAAAATGTTTTGTCTTTTTCTACATGTAACTGCATGCAGTTTTGTCCCCAAAAAACAGTTCAGACGAAGAACCGGAGAAGGCGAAACCCACCAAAGGAGAGGAGCACCCTAAAGGTCAGAGCTGTGTTTGTTCCTTCCAACCTCGTCTTTTTCATCATCAGATACCGAATACAAGGCAAAATAGTTACCTCACCTAAGGCTGGCATTGTACTGTAAAGAATGTCATTAACTTTTAGATTGATTCTTGTACTGCCGCATATTTGCTTTGGATAGTCAGGTTTGATCATCTTAAAAGGTGTAATTTATAACATCCCTGTCATGCTTTGTAGGAATTGACGAGGCTTCTGAAAGCGAGGAAGAGAGCGAGGAGGAGAAACAGAATGAGGAGGAAGCAAAAGAGGAGGATGAGGAAGAGGCGGACGGAAAGAAAACCCCAGTTCAAACGGAGAAAAAGAAGAAAAAGGGTACCTGCCTCAAGACAGACTAGCAGCTGACGAGATGAAGTGATACTTGACTTGATGCTGATCGTTGTGAGCAGCATTGAAATTCTGATTTGTGTGTTGCAGACAGCAGTGGCGAATCAGACAGCTCAGATGACAGCGATATCGAAGGAGAGACAGCGTCTGCTTTGTTCATGGTGGTATGCATGACTGGATGTCAATGCATTATATTTTTTTATATATATTTATATATATATATATATATTTGTTTTTCCTGTTTCAAAATAAATACATTTTATAAGATTTGCCTTATGTTTTGACACCGGCACCCACTTCAGTTGATGTTAACTAGAAAATTCGCCTTTCTCGTCTCTCAGAAGAAACGGACACCTCCTAAACGTGGAGGTGGGCGCGGCTCTGCAGGCAGCTCCAGGACCGGCAGCCGCCCTGGCACACCATCCATAGACTCCGCCTCCACCTCCAATACCCTTCGTGCTGCCGCCAGCAAACTAGAGCAAGGTGTTCACTCATATACAGACACGTTCCAAATACACCAAAAATGACTGGTGTCGTACATTCACCATTCATATTGAAATTTAACCATTTACTCTCTGCGTTACTCGTCCCAAGGCAAGAGACAGACTCAGGGTCCCAGTACAGACTCACCAGCTGCCAAAAGGCTAAAAATGGAGCCCAGCAGTCAGAGTCCTGTTCCTTCTGGGAAAAGCACCCCTCAACCCCCATCAGGCAAATCCACACCAAGCTCAAGGTATTTCAGAATTTTGACAGAAATAGACACTAACGACGAAAGTATAAATAATTGTGACCACACACCCATTCCTATCTATCTGTCCTTTTAGCGATGTGCAGCTTACAGAGGAAGCGGTCCGTCGCTACCTGATCCGCAAACCGATGACCACCAAAGACCTGCTGAAGAAGTTCCAGACTAAGCGCACAGGTTTGAGCAGCGAGCAGACTGTCAATGTGCTGGCACAGATCCTCAAACGGCTCAATCCAGAGCGTAAGAACGTAAACGATAAAATGCATTTCTACCTTACTGAGTAACTTGAGCAGTGATGGAGCGAAGAGAGGGGAAGATGGAAAATTAAGCATCTCGGAAGATGAAAATAGTATCACATCTTCCTCACCTTTGGAGGTTTTGTGGGGGTTATTTTTTGGTCTTTCAGATTATCATGTGGAATTCAAGGTCATATGCTGGCATTTTAAAGTATTATGTTTGTCATGTACTGCCATACCTGAATAACATAAACCTAATGGAAAAGCCTGGCTCAAACAGCAACTTGGTAAATGAAAGAAAGAACTTCAGTTTTTTTTTTCTTCTGTTAAGTAGATATTTTTATAATAAAATCTCAAATCTGCTACTGTGTCACGTTTCTGTTGTGGGAATAAGTCCTGCTCAAATATACAAGCTATGTAACATTTATTTGCATACCAAATAGCCGTAACATATCATAATTAAATTTGTTTAATGCCTGGCTCTTTAATTTCCTTGTAGCTGGTTATATTTCCATGTTTGCATTGTGTACAAAAAAAAATACATATTCTACATGCTCAGTCAGTGTTATTTATTGAAATGGGCCAGAGCTCAAGTAATACTCCAAAAAATGTCATACGTGTTCACCAGACAATGTACTTTGTGTAACAGTTTAATGAAAGCAAATAAAAATGCATCGTACAAGGAAAATTCCAAATTTCTTAAATATATGACTGTGGATTGACAAATGTCAGCTAACAATTTGTAATGGAAGATGATTAGAACTTAAATGGAAGTATATATATTTTGTCATCACAATGGGTGACTGAATTTTGATTTTGTCATGGGAAGACTCTCCCAAAACCTGTGGAAAGGGTAGCCAGTCCCTCTTGGTGTCTGTGGCAGTCTGTGTGTAGGAGTGGAATGCAGCTGATGCAGTTTGTCTGTGGTGACAGATTACTTATTTCCATATGAGGTAGTCTCCAGAAATTTGTAGCTAATAAAGGCCATCATGAGAACAATAAAATAAATGTAAAATTTGTGGTAGACGATACGAATATTGACTAAATCTATCTGCCACGGGAATTAAACAAAATTTCAAGCTCAGTTTAGTCGTTTCATTTTCGGGCGTTGTCGTAGTTGGCCACAAACCAGGCACAGGTCATCTCGATGGCTACAAGGAAAGTAAAGAAGAAACAAACTATTCAGCAGACAGAGATTGAATTGCAAATACACATTTAAATCTTTCATTTGCTTGTCTTTGCATGCCGAGATGTTTTCAGAAAAACAGACTCGATGTTTTTATGCAGAGGCATTTTTTGGATTTGCATAAAACTTGTTTTTCTAAGCATTGTCAAACATGGAACATCATTTCCAATGTGTGGGTTTTTTTTTTTTTACATAGCTAGTCATTAGCCGGACGTTATTTGATTAATCTCAATAGAAGTGTGATTAGCCTCCACAACAGTGCTTCCATACTTTATCCCGCATACAGCTCCTTTTTATCCTTTATACTTTTTTTTTTTTTTTTTAATGTAGAAAGCTTATATTTTATAGCTTCAGTGGGTTTGGTCACACGATCACGTTACTGTCCATTTATTCATATCACAATGGACTCCAACCTTTTTTAAGTGGCGTGAAGGTGAAGTTTGGGAGGTAGCGTCTTAGCTTGGTATTGCTGGCAGTCTTCTTCATCTGGCCGTCAAACATGGTTGTGTCAAACTGGTGTGAAGGGTCAAGGGGAGACCAGGCATAATCTTAAGGGTTTAACTAAATGTCCCAGATCTAGTAAAACCAACCACCACTGACTTAAAATTAAATAAATCTTACAACTGCCACACAGATAACTAATAGACATTGCCAGTGGTTCATTTTGATTTAACTGATACATGCTTAAAAACTGATCGTAATGACTACAAATTCATTTTGACTATATTTTACCATACCTTTCCATTTCACATCTTAAGATGCCAGCGTGTTTAATACATAAGCACCACATTTTAAATTAAACATGTGCCACAGTACCAACTAAATAAGATGCTACCTAAATATACTTATTTTATGGCACACATTCTAAACAAAAATGTGTTTTCATTGTTTGAAATATACCTGTTTGAAAAATTGGAAGGATACTTGAATTGTGCCTTTGAAGTCCAGAGCCTGTGCAATCATGTCCACCGCCTCTTTGATTGACACTTCATCCTCTTCGCCCACTGTGACATGAACAGGTTGCACGTGAGTGTGACATAGGTACAAAACCTGTACAGATTGTAAATAAACACACATAGGATACACACTACTCACCGGAGAGGATAATAGGCTCAATCTCATCGTATTCCCTTAAAACCCAAATAATTAGACGGCCCAGGTCCTGACAAGAAACAGACAAGAAGCTATGAAGCAGTAAAAAATATCAGTTTAGTATTTAATAAGTTATTATTAAGTAAGTACATGTTTATCAGGGGGACCCTAAAGAAAGCTGAGTTTGATCCATTAAGACAGAAAGAGGCAATAGATGGAACTAATATTTAGACAAACAGAAGATTGTCTGAAATATGTTGATGCTTCAGTCGAAGAAAAGTTAGAATCTGTTCAAATCCATTTAAGAGTGACATTTACAAGGAAGACGGAGGTTGGCCAAGAGTACACAAAGCTGCACAACATAATCTACAGGTATTATGTATGTGGTACCATACTGTGTGCATGGTGATGTCATAGGTTCTACCACACGTACCAGAGAATAGATGAACTGTCTTCTAGGTGTGCCGGAGCCGCAGACATTCAAGGGTGTTCCTTCCTCTATGATAGAGACGGGGGAAATGGACTATTACTGCGTTACGTAATGTGGTGTGGTTCATCACTTATTGTTTGTGTACTTGTGTAGACCAGTGTGTTTAAGATAATCACGTTTGGCTGTGTATGTCTTGTTCACAAGCGCTGACAGCACATGACCATTGTTTATGTTGAAGTTGTCATAGGGGCCGAACACATTGGTGGGGATGACAGCTGTGTAACGATGTCCATACTGCTGGAAATATGCCCTGTCAATGAACACACACACACACACACACATACGCACACACAATAAAGGTGTCCGCAGTACAAGATTAGTCCCAAATGGTATTTTTGAAGTGTGTTTATATTAGATATTGTTTTATTGACCTTATTGACCATATGTCTCTTGTTGGGTCTCCTGGTGCATCTAAACACACGGCAGGCTTCCTTGTTTCATTATGGATAAAGAATTTATGTCTCTGTTTAATGGTGTCTTTTGCTAAAAGCTTGATACCAGTGCTCATTTTGCACTATGAAACTGACACGTTGAAATATTGAAAACAAATTGGATGGTACATATGCGCCTGTCTTAATGAACTGTGACTCACTGGGATTGTTAAAGTGTATGTTAGTATGAGAGGACAAGCAAAGGCTGGAAAAAAGACAAAGCAGAAACTAACAAGGATGTACAGAGCTACTCGCCTGTTTTGGACGTCAATCATCCTTTTAGCATGAGAATACCCAAAGTTGGAATCATGAGGAGGTCCGTTGTGTATCTGCAATAGTGGGAGATTTTAGCAAAGTTAGTCAATTCAAGCACAAATTTTGTCCACGAACTTTACTGCATTTTTTTGATTGCGCAGCAACATTGTGTACAGATAATTATGTCAAACAGCGTCAGGGTGAGGTGCTAAAGCTGAGCGATGTCATATTTTATGCATTTGCACTGACAAACTCCCAAAGACGCAGTTTTTCAAAAGCGAAAATCAATTATTGAAACTGAAAATGCTGTTTTTGAGGTGATTATTCAGCACAAAACAAACCTTTTGTTGCCCAATGCTGGAATAATCTCAGTTTTTTTATGCAGGATGTTCAACTGGTTAACTTATTTAGCAGTTTTTAGGCCTTGCTGAAAAAGAACATTCCTGTTCAGCGAATCTGCTCGGTCTAAAACAAAGTTTAGAAAATAAATCTCACCATCGTCTCATCGATGGGATAGGTGGTTTTGTCGGGGAAGATGCAACTGGACAGGCAAGACATGACCTTGGTGACACCCATCTCATGGGCTGTTTGTAGCACATTATCATTGATCTTGATGTTGTCCCTCTATAATGGTGTTACAGGGGTATTGAAGTGAAAAGCACAGTTTACGGATTAAACTGATTTTAATGCAACTGTTGTCAAATTGTCTTAATGGGACTTATTGACAGTTTTGGTTGGACATTGTCATGCACGGCCACGCTTTCTCACCAAAAAGTGCAGATTCTCCCTCATGTGGAGATAAAGTCCTCCCACTTTGGCTGCCAGATGGATGACATGAGTGGGACGATGCTTCTCAAACACAGCTCTGGTCTGCTCGACATCTCTATAAACATCACAGGACACAATTTTTGTACATTTGTATAGACACTGGACAAACACATAGGTCAGAATGATGATATTTGTAACGTAACAACTAGGAAGGTCTGACTAAGAGAAGTGGATGCGCTGCAGTCAGACTGTTCATTTCCTTGTATCAGCAGAATTTTAACACAGTAGAAAGCATCCTGTAACTGAATAAAAGCTAAATCAGCAATTCCTCCTGCATTCCGCCGCTCTATAATTTCATGGTGTTTCCTCCAGCAGGCAGATAGTAAGGAAGACCACAGACAGGGAGTAATATAAAACCCCCATCTCAGCATGGCAGCAGGGAAATGCAAAGTAGGACTGATAGTGTAGTGTAAAAGGAAATTAGATGTGATAGAAAAACTATAGTATGATGTGACAATCTGTCCCAATGCTGGTGCCATATTGATGGAAACATTGCTGCAGCACATCAGTGACCGACGGTCATTTGCTAGACACTTACACAAGATCAGCATCCTTAGAAGAGAGGAAAATCCACTCTTCCCCTTCAAGTTTCCCTCCTTCCTCCTGCACCACGTGCTCAATGGCCTTTCCTACCAGTCCAGACCCCCCGGTCACAAGTACACGCATTGGCCCTGACTCCATCTTCGTTTCCTTCGATGGCTCTAAGTGACTGACCGGAAACCACAAGGCAAAAAATGGCTTGAAATTTAGTTTAAGATTTTCCAAATGCTATTGTTGTACAGTATGTGAATCTGACCAATGTAATAATGCAGTTACATTTAGTGTGCTTTCACAAGAATATATGGATGCACAGGATATGCAGGAAGTACAGGTATTGGCTTTGTAAAGCATTTATACTCCTTACCTGTGTGTGAAGGCTACACTGTGCAGATGTTCGTGGAAACTCCAACGTGAGGGTTCAGAAGCCTTCGATCCTATTTAACAAGTACTAACAAGTACTAATCTTTTGTTGACTAGTTATGTTTCAAGTTGTTTTGCCTCTCGCTTTGGAGTGATGGACAGGTTTTAGGCGTGTGAGGCAAATTGTGGCTCCTCCCGTAATGTGTTTCAGCCCTTTGTGTCACATTGAAGACGAACTGCTTCCACCTGCTGGTCATAATGCGTTTGTAACGACAGGAGTTTCATTATGCATACATGTAAGATTCTAGGAAACACCATACGCAAATGGTTTAGTCCGAATGCCAACTAAAATGTGCAGGGATTTTAATGTTGCCATGTTGTTTGAGGTTCATTTATAATCTGATTAAGAGCACAGATTAATAAAAGTAATGGAACTCTCCTAGTCATGATAAACACAACCAACCAATTTTACTATCTACATTAAATTGTACTGATATTACGAACACAGAGCTTATAAAGTGAATGGAACTATGATGAATTTGCACTCATCTTCATCATCTCTCATGCATATGAAAAATACACCAAGATCAGGTGGATGGTGACAGTGTTATGAGTTTGCTCTTAACTAAGAAACCTTTCACAAATCTATAACAGCACGTAGTAAAGGCACAAACTCTGCCAAAACCAAACAAGTTATACTAAACTGATGCATTCAATTAATCAATGTACTAATGAGAAATAACTAATAATTTAATTGCTGTATTTGAAAATATTCATTTGAAAATATGGAGTCAACCCGACAAAAAGATAGAAAAACACTATTCCTTCTAATAATAAATACGTTTTTTTTTGTTTTGTTTTGTTTTTAATACTTTGCCACCATTTTCAGATTACCCTCAAAATTTACTTTCTTCCCTTTCGACCAAGTTCCATCCAAATCTTTTTCTAATTGTGAGTATTGAGTAACTGTTCCAATAACCAAACCAACAGGGGTAGAGAACACACAGTCTAAGACCTCCTTAACTGATAAGAATCACATAAGTGTCATTTCATGAATATCCTGTATAGAATAGATGTAAGAGTCTTGGATAATTTCATTTATTTATATTGATAAAGTGCAGTCTTTTTGCCTGTACTGAACAGAACCAAAGTGATGACATATGAGTCCGTATTCACAATCACAGGATCCCCTCATTATCTGTCATATAGTCATTCAAGTAATTCCCCAATTAAGCTTTATATGCTGGATCAGCATATTTATAAATAAATACTTTGAAGCTGAAATCCATCATATTCTGCAGGATCTGCTCCAGCGATGTGCCAGCTAATGAAGTGGCATATTAGTGGCCTTCAGTTGATTAAGATCCACAAAAACACAGAGATGTCATTAAAGCACAACGCTAACCGAGCGTGCTGGCTCCTTCTAGAGTTGTAATCCAACATTTTTCACGAGCTCAGTAGAGATTACTGATACCAAAATCCTCCAAGTGCATGCTGTTGTCCGTGTGCCATTACTTTACTCTTGCTTCAAACAGGAAGGTTCCGACAAATGATGGAGATGCGGCGCTGGCGTGGCACTCTCTGTCCATTGAACACTGACTCTTCATCCTTCAGGATCTCATGAGTGAAGTCGTATCTGGCCTGGTTCCTACATGATGAGAAACAGTGAGTGTACATAGCTGTAATTTGGATAATGCTATTTAATTTATGCAGCATATAGCAGAATGAAACAGGTTTTTATGGTTTTAAAAAGGGAACTACACTAATAACTCAAGCACAGATCTCAAGCATCATCGATTCAAGGTGACTTTTGTCAATTTTTGGCTTTTTAACAGTTTTGTTTTTTGGTTTATTTTAGTTGAAACGTTATACTTTTACTTGGAGACTCAGAAACAGCCATTTTCCTCCAAAATAATTGTCTGCATGCTGCACCATCAGACTTAAGACATACAGCAGGTGACAAATGTTCATTTCAGTACACAGAAGCAAAGATAAAAATCTGTTTTTGTGGTAAATTTTTAAGATGGAGGATTTTTAAGATTTACACTGATGTTGAAGAAAACCCTTTTAACATCCCGTTAGAAAATGCATGACAACAACTGTACAGTACTTGTATTAAAATCTTGCAGGAAATACAAACACCCAAAATGTAAAATGGTACATGTTGATGAATAAATGTCACTAATTCACTAGCAATACAATCCTTTCAATAGTAATTACACAAAAAGACAGATATAGCAAAAATAACTCAAGAAAACTACAGGATAAATACCAATAAAATGAAGACTAACACAAAGTATGGGCCTGGGATATCAGTTTCAGTTTGTGGCCTCTTGAGAGCAAAATATGAAAATACATCAGCCAGTTCTTTTAAAACTTTACAGAGGACTCATGTTGTCCTTTTGATTTATTTTTTATACCAACCTGAGAATGTAGAGGGAGTGTCTAGGCAGGAGCAAGTCCAGCCATTCGTTGGTGTCACTTTCCTTCACCAAGCGCATGACACTGTCAGACAGAAGATTCAGCCCAGCAATGGTACTGCCACAGAACTGAGACATGGTGGACACACTCATTTAACACAGTGGAGGGAGTATGCAGTTGGGCTAACAGTCCATCTCACAGAATGGGCTAAGATGCTCACATATAAGCTTCCACTCAGCTGACAAGGTAGTAGCTATTTGGTTGGCTTCCAAGCTTGTGTGGCACATTTAACGTGTTGTCACGGAAAGTATTTCTCTGCCTTAAAAATGTTTTAAAATCGGCGCATATCGGTGAACATATGCACTGATAAAGTCGGCGGACTGATATATTGGTCCTACAACAAAATAAACCTACCTTGATGCTGTCAATGTGAGGTTTGATGAAGCCCTTTTTGTCGAGGTCCAGGATGTGCACTGGCCCAAGGAGTGGTGTGTCCACTGGAAAGGCCACAGATCGGACACGACTCAAGATGTCCTCACACACTTCCCCCCACCTTAAACGCTCCGTCTCTCTGTACCCGTGAATTGCCTAAATGTGGGTGAGTTAATACAACATCAGCTAATTTCCACAAAATTGATTGTAAAAGATCCTCCACAAAGTGTAATATGAATATGTAATCAGTTTCAGCTCGTGGTTTGTCGTTAGTTACAAACATGGCCGGATTTCAACTTGTGTTCGGTGTTTCATTAATTGGGACCTCTGACAACCGGACTTACGTCGTCCCAGTGGTCGAACTCGTAGCGTTTCTTCCTCAGTCCTGGTTCCAGCTCCCGCATGAGCGCTGCCTCATCCTCCTCGGTGATGAAGCCCGTCCTCACCTCCACGTGTGAGCTCAACCTCCGGACCAGCTCGGGGCTCGACCCAAATATCAGCTCGTTATCCC
>OMNV01012982.1:0-12135 GCA_900303265.1 Brotula barbata
ATCCAAGATAAAGAGAAGTAAAAATTCCACAGCTCAAAGAATTGTGATTTCTTTTGTTATCATAACTTCTTTATAAATGATGATTTCGTTTGACCACACCCGTCACTTCACGGGTGGACTCTATTCAAAGCAGTCATTTTAGCTTCGCTTTCAGTTTTGTCTTACTGTAATTGTTGACTTCCTCCTGTCGAAGGACTGTGCGTGTGTGTGTGTGTGTGTGTGTGTGTGTTATATTTCCTTTTCCTGTATAGGGCCCATACGTGGCCAGCTGGCAGCGGCAGACAGTGTTCCTAAAAATAAATTCCCGAGCTAGCTGATCAGAATGAGGGGATTTACGCTGTTCCACTCACTGACTTGAGTTTATTGACCTTTCAGCAGCATTCCAGGTTCATAACAGCAGCGGTTATTAAAAAAAACAATTACTTATTGTGTTGTTAACACAGCAAATCCATACTCGGTAGATAAACTTTTCAAGTGGAATAATACTTAGAAATTGCTCAAAATTGAACATTTCCCGTTACCTAAGCTAAGACGAAGCATCAACACAAAGTAGATCGACGGTTTTTGATAGAAGCAATCTAAAGTATGAGATCAGCTGGAGTGGAAGAGCTACTGTGACAGAGAGACGCATCATGAAGGGTTGAGTGTGATCAGGCCTTCAGGTCAAATCCGCAGGTCTTCATAGGTGGACTGTTCGTCCTTGGGGGAGGGATGCCCTCCTGACCTTGCAGACTGACTTTAGCTTTTATTGTCTTCTTAAGTCATTGTGGCACTTGACAGATGTTTTTTTTTTGTTTTTTTCTCGTCTCCCATCATCAGGGTCATAGAGGAGGAGCTGAGGGAGGTGCCCTCAGAGGAAGTCCCGCCCCTCACCCCGATGCATGTGAAAACTGAGCAGGAGCAGAAGATCGTGACTCAGTTGGGTACCATGGTCCGGATCATCGGTGACCGCGTCCGAGACGACAGGGAGTTCCAGGAGTGAGTCGCTCTAACGCACTTTTTAGTTTGAACGGGACTCTTAAACGATTTTCCTTCAACTTTACAAAATGCAACCAGTTTTAGGAACATTCTGTATGAAAGAGAGCTGGAAAAACGTGTCTGCAGTTAAATCACATTTCATTTAGCGATGTGAATGAAGTGAACCCGGTGTGATCCGAGATTTAACGTACAAGCACCACAAACCTCAACAGAAATGTACTTGTAGTTACAATTTCAAAGTACTTGCATTGGGATTTATGAATAGTAAATACTTTGGGTATCGTGTTGCCTGTTCCACCGTGTTGCCTGAATATTCAGGGGTTTGTGGACACTTATGGCTCCATGTGGACTGATGTGCGTCCCCTGGGGTTTGGTGGCCCCCCAGAGACCTGAGCGTCCACAGCGTGGTTGACTTCCTGAAGCCAACACTTCAAAGTTGAGTTGTCGTCACGTTTACATTTAAAGCAAAGCTGCTCCCAGCAACAACACGTGGAGACGAGCCCAGATCCCCTTTAGTATGGAAATCCCCAAACAGAGACCCGCCCCCACCCCACTGAGCGGAGTTGTTCCAGGTTTCCTTTGGAGCTGTGCTGATCTTCAGCAGCTGTGCCTTGAACATTGCAGCATGTGTGCATCAAGTTTATCAGTAGTGTCTCAGACGTCTTTCCTGACTCTGCGGTAAAGGCCAAACCTCCCTAAAGTGGGGTCATTGGTGGCGCGGTGTCCTTTTTTTATGTTTAACTGTCCTAAACTTCTCTCATTGAGCCCTTTGAAGAAATGTTCATCCTGACTTAAATCTGATTTAGGGTGGTTACATGAGTGTGGAAAAAGAATGGAGACTTCCTGTTATGCAGGGTGGGATTCTGTCCTGTCCCAGTGTCCTTTTGATGCCATCGCTGACGTTGTCCCCATCTGCTGTCCATTTCAGTGCCATAGATGGAATCGCTCGTGGCCCCGGCTCCGCCTCGGACCGCTTCCTGCAGGTGGCCCACAAAGTGTTTGAGCACGGAGAGATCACCTGGGAGAGGATCGCCGTCCTCTTCTACGTCGCCGGCAGGATCGCTGTCAGGGTGGGTTTGGATTTGTAGTTGCCATCAGATTGAATTGTGGGAAAATTGACTTGACCTGCGACGCCTAAAGCGGCTTGGCTACTGTCCGAGCGGTCAGACGGCTGTGAAATGACGGCGTTGACTTGTGTTCCTGCTTCATTCCTCCCCCCTGTGTGTGACATCAGATGGTGGAGGCTCACCTTCCCCAGTCGGTCAGGGAGATCATCAGCTGGACTGTGAAGTACTTCAGAGAGAATCTGCTCAAGTGGATTCGGGAGCATGGGGGATGGGTAGGTTCTCCAAAAGCCTCATAAAGACACCAGTCACACATGACGACAACCACATCTGATCTGTCTGTCTCTCTCTCTCTCTCTCTCTCTCCCTGACTCCCTCTGTCTCTCTCTCTCTCCCTGACTCCCTCTGTCTCTCTCTCTGACTCTCTCTGTCTCTGTCGCTCTCCCTCTGACTCTCTCTCTGTCTCTCAGATCAACAGTTTCTCTGAGTTGGCTCAGTTGTCAGTTCAGAGAGTCTCATCGTTGAGTTCCCATGTTGGCAGCTTTGCCATCATCTTCATCGCTGGCCTGGTTTTGGGAAGCTTCATCACCTGGAGGATGACCAAACACTACTGACACACACAGATTTATTTGTGGTGCCAGAGATGAATATATTCATACGTGCAGATCACAAGTAATAATTATTATTAGTGCTATTTAATAAAATAAGATGAATGTGTTCCAGTTAAGTCTCAGGACTCTGGAACCGTGAAGGTTCAGGATCTGATGACCCAAATTTCTGTATGTAGTAAAGTCTAGGTCCTCGGAGGTTTTTCAGGTCCTTGCATCTAAACTCAGGCTCCAACCTTGTTATGTATTCTGTAAACCTTTTAACGGACCCCAAGGTGCCTTTAGCCGACAATCCACTGTGTCAGATTGTTGATTCTAGCCTCAGGTTACAGGTATTCCTTGCCTTTTGCAGGGACAAATTTTCTGTGGGCCCAAATAATTTCTGCTGGCCTGGTCTTACGTGTGCCTTTGTACTAGTCGCCTCCTTTAGGTCACCGGTTAGTTCAGCTTCCGTTAACTCCCGATCTTCCTCAAACCTCTCAGCACCGAAGTCAGATTCGGAAATGTTTTTTATTTAGTTTTTTTTCATGCAGAACACCGCGAAACCTGGAATGTACACTACGTGTATAAACTCCAAAATTTACTCCAAAAGCTATATGTGTGTTGGTTTGCAGGTTCACATCAGATTCCCTCCTTCCTCACCGGAGCCCGAAAACATTGACTTTTGAACGATTGACATTTGGAACCTAAGTGTCAAAGAGTGCATTTCAAACTCAAGTTGACAGCAAAGCTACTTTCAAAATGATAATCGTAAATTAAAACAACAAAATGTAGCTGAACAAGATTCAAGAAAATGACTTGGAAAAATGTTTATAATGGCAAATGTTTTCGTTGTCTATCTGCTAAATGTATTCGTGATGAGCAAATATGGCCAAACGCATGCTCCACACTTACTTAATACCAAAGAGCTTATTGATTATTTATATGGATAACTAGATAGAATACCCACCCACAAAACACTAAAGTAAACCCAGATGATTACACAAACAGAACAATGAATCTGTTCCTCAGGTCGTAGATTTGGTGCCGTGTTCCTCTGATGATTCTGATCCTGTCACCAGCAGCCAGACCACGCACTTTACCGCCATTCAGTACTGTATTATTATTATCTGAGATAGGAAATAGTTTTATATATGATGTGACTTAAGGATTACAGCCCTGTGCAGTCATTTTGCATGAATTGTTTACATCCGGTGTTGATCCACTGCCAACTCAGTTCAGAGGTTACAGCTAGACTGTGTAATGAGTCCAATAAAGTGAAATAATTGATTGAAAAAAAATCTGAATAATGGATGTAATGCAAAATGTCAGGGCAGTTTCTGAAAAATATTCATCTCGAAAGGAAAAAAAAAAAGATTTACCCCCGAAAACCTAATGGAAAGATTTATTGACTCGATTCAAAATGGAAATTGGAGTCACATGACCACTCCAAATGCTGCTGTTGTTATTTTACCACACGCAGTAATCCTAAAGTCACATTTACAGGATACATAGACAAAATTTGAGTATCTGTACTAAAATGTTTTGTTTACTGCATGTACACAAGTTTTTGAAGATTTTTTTTCTAATCAAAAATGAAGAGTAAATATCCGTTCAATGCTGAACTTGGGTAAAGACTTTTGATGCATATTTTTCTACAATACCTTAGAAATGCAATGTCTTTTTGTACAATGGTAAAGAAAGAAATAAACTTTCCTCAGATAATTATCTATTCCGCTGACTGTTTGTTCCATTAAAATGACAAGCGATTTTGCAAACGGCTCAAATAAGAAAGAGCAGCGTGACTTAAGAGTATGTAACCCCCTAACATCCGTATGTAGGAAAGCTTTTGGCGGTACGATGGCATGGTGGTTACCACTGTTGCCTCACAGCAAGAAGGTCGTGGGTTCGAATCCCGGGGTCAACCTCCCCTCCTTCTTGTGTGTAGTTTCCATGTTCTCCCGGTGCCCTGGTTTCCCCCACCCACTAAAACATGTAGGTTAGGCTAATCGCTCCTGACCAAGGCAAAGGTAGAAGATCTGGAGTTGGTGTGTGTGTGTGTGTTTGCATGTGCATGTGATGGCTTCCCACTGCTCCTCACTTAAGACCTAAGGTGATCAATAGAATACCCTTCCTCTTCATTTGTTGGGCGAGGCCTTCACCCCTCGTCCGACTGAAGATCCACGTCACCTCCTCTCTGCATGTAGGAACTAAAAGATCTCATGCTAACTCAAAGTTTGGACACTCTAATGTAGCCTAACCAAATAGTAGCATAGGTTATTGGGTTTAAAACCAGCGTCAGCCTAGGCTTAGCTTCATACTTAGCCTAGCCAGTAGCCAGCTAGTTTGTGAAATAAGCCTAAGAAATAAGACTTATTTGTGATGCTTGCTTCTGCAGAAGTACTTCTCCAAAAGGTTCCTTGAAATGCCACAATTCAGTAATGATGCCATTTTTGCTGTCCGTTTGCTCTCATCTGTGGAAATCGGACTAACAGTACGATTTCAAAAAGAGCCCTTTTTGTGCCTCATGTAAACCAAATGGTCACACTGATTTCTAATTTACAAGAAACAAAAGAAAAATAAACAGTTGAGCTGCAAACCATCAGAATCATGGAGAATTGTCTGTGATTTCCACGTGAAAGGAAACACGATGTGGGACTGTGATGAGACGGCTCTTCGAGGTGATTCGTGTTGAGGGGAGTGGCTGGTGTTACGTCTAGTATAAAAGTGTGTTTTCTACAGTTATACCTGTTGACTCTACCGGGGTTTAGCTTTTGCTTTTGCTAGTTAGGTCATCCCAACACTACTATTACGAACACAAAATGCGCATGGATTCAGCCCGTGGTACGCTGGTACATGTTGTGGAACCATTCTGGAGCTGTAACGAGGTCCTGCCAGCATGGTTTTTCCCCAGAACGTTAGGTCACACACCATTTGTGGAAAATCCTATACAGAAACAGAAAATGTGACAGAAAAATCTGTCAAATTACTCGTACAACAAAAACACCTAGGAGACTACGAACGCAGCTGATAAACCGTGAGGTGGGGCTTAGAACTTATCAATCAAACACATGAAATGCGTCTGGTATATGTGGACTTGATCCCTGGGTTGTGAGCCCACCAACTCCGTAAGGCTCAGGACTTATCAATCAAAGCAATCAACATCTCACACTAACAATTTATTTTTGTAACAGTAAGAAGTACAGATGTCATACTCATGCAATTTGCCTCCCATCCAATCTTTGTCAAAAGATTGGATGATACAATAGAGGGGTAGATTGAAAAGTTATGAGCCTTATGCCGATGACGCGGTGGCAACTTATCAATCAACTGTTTGCACAGACCTCTAACTTACAAGGGCTGATCGATAAATTCAGAGCCTTGCAGAGAAAGGGTAGACCTGCTTATTACGCTCGCAACTTCTCAACCAAACCAGGAAGTGTATTTTAGTCATGAATGAAGAGTTGAACGAGAACTTGTGAGCCTGATCAAGTCAAAACCAGTGTGACTCCCACACCGTACGATCCAGAGAGCCGTTTTTTTTTCCAACATTCACAATATGTTGACGCTTGAGAGGTCAACAGATAAATGGTATCACAACACTAATCAGACTTTATCTGACTTGATGAAGTCATGAGCGTCCTCCAAAACGTTAGAGTGTGGAGAATTCTTCATCAAACCGGTCCCTCTGCCCCTTGAATGGAGCATCACTTGTCTCCACGGTAACACCTTGTTGCCTGCTAATGGTGTCATGGTTTGACTCTTCCTCTGTTGTTTCATTTTCTGCAGACTTTGGGATTTCTCGGGCCTCCGATCAGCACCGCCCACGCCCACTACACAGACCGTACAATAGTGTATGTGCGTGTTTGACCACTAGAGATGTTAAGATAGCGGTATTATCATTGTCTATGTTCATTTGTCTCTTGTTATTTTGTTTTTCTTCCATTGTGTTATTCCATCTCTGTCGCTCTCTCTGCTTGTCTGTCTCTCTCTTTCTCTCTCTCTCTCTCTTTCTCTCTTTCTCTCTCTCTCTCTGTTGTGCACTGTCCTCTGTTGACCCTCAAAAGTTGAAAACCTTGACGAAAAGCTCCTCCCACATCCACCACCCCTTCTGTCAGCGTCATCCTCACGTCTGTCTCTTCTGCCCCACCCCCTTAGTAGGAGGAGTGAGTAGCGGGACATATTCATCTCCCGGCCACCTCCTCCTTCGACTGGTTCCAAGGGCAGAGCTTAGCCCGTGGCGATACCCGGCCTCCTGAAACTCATTACCTACATGTGTCCCTAACAAGTACGAGTCAGAGAGCAGCAACTACAGCAGCCAGAAAAAGGGTGCTGATGAAGCCGACGGTGAAAATTAATCCATGATTTTCAATTCTGAGCCAAAAAAGAAATCCAAACAAGATCAATGACTTTTTCTATGTTTGTTTGTATTTGTAAAGATATATAAGAGGAGTCATAATTATATACCACTCATCCTGTACAGAAAAGAATATGAAAATTCAGAGAGGCGGCGGGCAAAATGTCCCGAGTCAGCACTTCCAGGGGGATCAATTAGAATGGTAGCAGTAGTATTTTCTATTCAGTCATCACTCGCAATACAATCCATACAAACAGTACATAGTACACGTGACTCAACACTATACTGTATATACAGAAACAGAAAAAAAATCATACCTTTATATTAGCATAGTTCCACAATTGAAGCCCTTTTAATTCCTTTCTTCTTTTAGACTTCCACCGTCTGAGGGCGGCTGGGATTCATCTCTGAACGTCGTTGGCATTATTTTGTCATCTTCCAGATCGTTCCCGTGATAACAGGGTGGACAGGTGTGATGGCAGTAACCAGCAGATCCCCGCGTCCCCTTGAGGTGAGGGACGGAAACCTCTGACATAGGAGGAGAACAGACAGGGCGAGGCCTCAATATTCCTGATGTCCAGATGTCACATACTGGACACGTGGAGGCCATCATTAGAGAATCAATCCAAAAAATGCGTGGTCCACCGCATGCTCGGTGGACATCAGACAGTCAGTTCGGGTTAAATGTCACCAGTTTTCCACACATTTTCACATATTGTCCTTGATTATATTGTGAGGTGTTTGGGGATATGTGGGGCGGACTTTTCCCAGCATGCTTTTGGGAATTGTGTTTTAGGAAACTATAAGCCATAAGTAACTGTGTTCTTTGTTACCTCTGAATGAGGCACAGAGTCATCTGGATGAAGGGAAGAGTGATTTAATGAAGCTTGCAGCAAGGAGACAAGTCCACACAGCAGCACAGAGTTGTCTGCACAGCGATACAGCAAAAAGCGAGGTACGTGGATCTTTGTAGATCCATGCTGCGTAACAGAGAGATAAAAGTAGTCAAAGCAACTTCTCACACTCTGGGGTTAGCCTTCACTTATGAGACAGAATTGTCTGAGTTCAAAACAAGTGGCACTGCTACGTGCTGTTGTGAGAGGCAGCAGGTGTCTGAAATAGAAAACAAGTAAGCACTCACACAGTACCACGGAGAATGGACTGTGTTCTTCTCTATTGAGTATAAGGCTAATACATATTTTTCTGACATTTGCCTCCTGTTTATACTTAATAGAGACATAGTAAATACAAAAATATCAATAAAATCATCATCAATAAAATCATCATCAATCAAAGTCACACAAAGATGTTGTCATTAATGTGGTAACGGAAAAGCAATGTCCTCAGCATCTTCTCTGATGGGTTCTGATGGTCCAGTTGCTTATGGGGGCCAGAGGTTACTAGCACAAGGCCCCACCGTTGGAGGACAGACTTTACCTTTCATCATGGTTTAAAACGATCAATACTTAAAACACATGGTACTCAGGAAAGTGAATAAAAGCAAAGCAGTAAATATAATGATTCAAAAGTAAGTAAATGTACTATATACATCATGGGTATCAACAACATTCTTACTGTGTCACCACATGGTCACTTAACACTTGATTTTCATGAAGTGAGTCATTTTGGAAGAGTGTTGCTTTCAAACCATGTCTTCTTCTTCTTCTTCTTCTTCTTCTTCCTTTAAGTCGTCAAGTCGTCGCCTCTCTCAGCTAACAACATGTCTATCGCCATCCTATTCTGACAGGTCAGGAGTGAAGTTGGACCTAATTGCTCTGCAATGTCCTTAACAGCGTCGCTTGTGTAAGTAACAAATCGTTGTTGGTTTTATTAAACGTAGTTAATCCAATCAACATTCTTATTTATTGTTGCCCACCAGGAAAGGAAAGACTCAAAGCCGCTTACATGCTTCATTTTCTGGGACAAATAATCCATCGAACAGCTGTAAGACACATTGCAGACCCTCAGGATCAGTTTCATCCGTGAGCTTAAACGGGGCTGTCCCCAGCTGTGGTCTGGCCTTGGCACAGGCAACACAATTAGACTGTCCATTCTGTCCAGCTGTATACATCATCCATTGTAACCATTCATTCCTTTCAGTGTATCCTGTTTCTAAGGCTAATTTGTCATCATATGTTAGGTTCGTCAAATATCTCACTAAGTGGTTAGATTCTGTTAGTGATGTCAGCTGAGAGGGTGTCAGAGCGTACTCCGGGAACCTGGTTTTTATTTCAATGTAGAAGTGTCCTATAGGATTAGTACCTGAGATATAAGCTCATATAGCAAAGAGTCTCTGGTCTGACCCTCCAGGATCCTGTAAGGTTATCAGTAATCCGCTGCAAGTCTCACTTGATGTACATAGTGAGCTGTATTTCTTTATTACTGTTAGTCTCGTCTTTAAGTCTCGTAAGTTGTCAGTTCCATCCATCAGGTAACCATAGTCCACGTCTGTGGTCCATAAGGCTTGGGACCACGATTCACATAGTGGTCCTGATGGTGTGTTACTGTATACCATGCATATGTATTTATCTGCCTCAGTGAGTTTTGAGGCCCAGTCTACGTCCCCACAGTGTCCGCCCACCAAACTGCAAAAGTCTGTTTCTACTGCCGCTGTTTCTCCTTCGTGGAAGGTTATATTGGGGGCCCGATAGATATTCCAGTCTCTCGCATCCTCTCCGTCCGGAGTTCCTGATCTTCTATGATTTCTATGTAACTCTAGGTTCGTAGGGGTTGCAGGGTTTTGTGTGAGAGGACCCGTTGCATTTTGGTTGATTACTCCCTTTTTAATCTGAGTCTCATACCATAGGATCGGGAGAACGATGATAATCGCTTGTGTAAGTATAATACAGGTCGTTCCATGTATCCCACAGAGTCCTGGGTGTCTAAAGGGATGCTGTGGTCTAATTTTGTCCATTGCTGTTAAGGTTATTTTGCACAACAGGTAGTTTAAGAGTAAGGTTATGCCGATTATTAGTAATATGATTGTTCCTGCAGTCAATTCAATTCGCCAAATCACAACAAAAGTTATCTCATGGCTCTTTACATGTAGAGCAGATCAAGATCATACTCTTGATAATTATTGTATCTCTACGGTCAGCTTCGCTCCAGGCTATTGATGCTTGACCTCCTGGGGTTACACAAATTTTCCTTCACCTGTTATTAGTTAATTTCCCTTTTCCTATTTTGGTTCCTGTTTTGGCTGTTGGTTTCTTCACTGAGGTTGAGACGAGCGCCCCCTACTGGGAGAGCCCCCCTTTGTATTCAGGCTTTTGCCTCAAGGAACAGTGGTGTGTAGCTAATTTTCCCCTTCAGTGTCTTTGATGTGTTTTAATAACTTACAGTGTGAAAGATGAATCCAACATGTTCTTTCTGCTATTTTCACTGCAGTGGGTGTGGTGAGCAGTACCTGATATGGACCTTCCCACCTTGGACTTGACCAATCTTTTCTTTTGATGACTTTTATCAAGATCCAGTCCCCAGGTTTCACGGCTTCAAGCTGGAGATTCGTGGTTTCACCTGGAAGAGAAACTTCTCTGCTCGTCAGCACTCTCCTCATGTAGTCTGCTAGAGTTTGGTCCTCATCTATTCTCTTAAAAGGCTTTAACTGAGGTATAGTATAGGGTCTGCCGTACATGAGTTCAAACGGTAACTCCTGCTACTGTTGGAGTTACCCTCATATTGAGAACCACTAGGGTGGTTCTCAATCACCTCAATCACCTCCGTGTGCCCAGTGCTACAGCGCCACTCAGTGGACAGTCCAAGTCATGGTCTTTATTTCAGAAAAGTCTTCATAATCAACCCTTATGTTTCAGGCCCATCAGTCAGAAACCTGCTACCGGGGCCACTTGGGCCTCAGTGTGAGTCTAAGTGAAAGCCCTCAGAGGTGGACGTCAAAGGGTTCATGAGTTCATTCATTCCCAAAGCATTGTGGGGGTTTCATACTGTGAGTGTGCTGTTGTGCTGACTCGCTGCGTCTAATGAACATCGGGGAACTTCTCGCTGACTCCAGCTCCCTCACTTCAAAAACTTTACCCCAGTCAGCAAAGCAGCACCTTGGGCACCACGGGCACCACGGGTACCCCGGACAACAGGTAGCACGAGCACCACAGGTACAAGGGGCATCACGGGTACCACGGGCACCACTGGTACTACAGGCACCACGTGCACCACGGGTACCACTGGTACCACAGGCACCATAGGCACCATGGGCACCACAGGTACAAGCGGCAGTACGGGTACCACGGGCACCACGGGTACTACAGGCACCACGTGCACCACTGGTACCATAGGCACCACGGGCACCACAGGTACAAGGGGCAGTATGGTACGGATGCCACAGGCACGACGGGCACCACGGGTACCACTGGTACCACAGGCACCACGGGCACCACGGGCACCACGGGCACAACGGGCACCAAAGAGACCCTGGGCACCATTCATCCCATCCATCAAGGATATCCATGTCAATCAAACTGTCTCGGTCTTTTCACTGGATGGCTGTAAAGTAGTGGACTGAAGCTGAGCTGGGGATCATTGTAGACCAATAGCAGGCTCCCTCCTCAGGGAGCCTCATTACAAAAAAAAAACAGGTGGCCCAAGTCTCTCAGCTTGAGTACCAGTGTAGTGTGCAGGAGTATTTCTTCGCCTTTGTCCTGGTCTTCCTCTGATTGTCGTGTCCTCTGACCAGTGAGGAGGTCAGAGGGGACAGGTGGAACCACTGCATCGTCCTGCTGCCCTGCACTTCACTCACTGACCGCTTGGTGTCGCCTCTGAGCCACAATGCAGCAGAACTCTCTCCCTCCCTCTCTCTCTCTCCATTTCCCCCTCTCTCCCTCCCTATCTCTCTCTCTCTCCCACTCTCTCTCTTTCCCTGACTCTCTCGCTCTCTCTCTCCTTCTCTCTTTCTCTCTCTCTCTCTCCCACTCTCTCTCTTTCCCTGACTCTCTCTCTCTCTCTCCTTCTCTCTCTTTCTCTCTCTCCTCTCTCTCCCTCTCTCTCTCTCTCTCCCCTCTTCCTCTCTCTCTCTCCCTGACTCTTTCTCTCTCTCTCCCTGACTTTCTCTCTCTCTCTCTCTGTCTCTCTCTCTCTCTCTCTCTTTCTCTCTCTCCCTCTCTCTCTGTATTTCTCCCTCCCATCCCCCCCTCTGTCA
>OMNV01012984.1:9447-19532 GCA_900303265.1 Brotula barbata
ATAGTTGGATGGGGGAGGTGAAAGATGGAAGGAATGCGATGAAGTGGGAGGACAGAAGAATGGGAGTTGTGATGAGGACAAAGGCGAGAGAGAATGTGAGGCAGCTGTCCAACAACAGAGACACTGGACATGAGTCACACAGCATATATGTGTCACAGCGTGCTCGGGGAGGGATGTAATCATGTGTAAGAACAGCAGCTCAGCCTGCCTCTCCCACCAACGCCATCTTTAAAAAGAGCCTCAACACTCATCAGCGCTTCACTGCGAGATTAAAATGGTTTTCACAAACACAGATTACGAGATTATAACTTCCAGTTCAGAGCGTAATCTCCCCATGAAGGAAATGTCCGGGTGTCAGACGAGCCTTAATCCGCATCTCTCAAAGCGAAACACACATCTCGGAGCTCTCTCTCACCTTCAAATCTCTGTGGACGATGTTCTTCGTGTGGCAGTAGTGGACAGCAGAAACAATCTGAGGATGAGGAGAAAGCCAAATACGAAGCACTGTAATCCCGGTTTAAGTACAATGTATGATTGACATTGAGCGGCCGTATGTTCACACCTGTCGAAATTTGGCTCTGGCTTCTATCTCCTTCATTCTCCCATGAGATACGAGGTAGTCGAACACTTCGCCTGTGGGAACGGAGCAGTCAGGTGATCAAGATGACATCGTTACAGCCTTCTTCAATCACACATATTACATATTTTCAAACCTTTGTGATGCTTTTAATATGAGCAAAAAAACCCTCTCAACTGCAACAGCACAGCTGTGCACACTGAGTGAAACCGATGAAAATATTGGTAAAACTCTGGCCCACACCGAGATGCTGCGTTTGAACATATGTGGGTTTTTGTTCATTCATTTCCACACGTGTGAACCTCATGAACACAGAGTACAGGACAGATATGTCCAAAGTGCAATATCAAAGTGCATGTCGTTTACGTCCTTCCCCAAGTCCTCCTGCTTCACTCTGAGCCAACCACTTCATTAATTCATTACATTTTGCAATCTGCTGACCTAAAATACTATGGGCAGACAAAGAAACCCACTGATGAAAACAACAGGACGGCTGACAAGGAACTAATGTGTGTGGAGGAATAAAAGAGATGAAGAGTGTAACAAAACAAAGGCAGAGCGTCATTAGAGTCTGTGTATTGGCATTATTCCTGCCTTTAAATGCAGTTTAACCACCAGCAGCTTCTGCTGAGCGCAGGCTCTTCAGTTATTTATGCTGCGGCTCCACACACGATTAACTCTGAATGTAGGATCGGACGACTACTGTCCAGTGTCAGCTTTAATTTAGGATTATTATCATCCATATAGGAGATTAACTAAACAATCTACACTGCATCTTGTGTATGGCCACAATGTTTCAGCTGCTCCAATGTTAAAGTAATTTCATTTAGTGTTCACCTTTACAATTTCTTTTGAACAAGTCGACCGGCAAAGGATCCCTGAATTCTCTGCCTTAGGGCTCCGCTTGTGAAGAGAGGAGGGATTCTGGCTAAAATACCGCACAGCAATGCAAATTTAGGGGTTTATCGGATGTATTCGCATCATTTCTCTTCGCACATCCCAGTTTTTCCCCATACCGTGCAGGCCCGGGTCACTACCTGGAACCTGGAACCTGTGAGACGCTGAGGCTGAGGTCAGGGGACGTTTTGGACACAGCCGTCCAATCAGAACGTAGCAGGCTTTCTGGGAGGGGTTCCTCACAGAGACAGCCCCTCCGCGTCCTGTTTGAACTCAGCGTGCACAGCGTGACGCAGCAGTAAGGTAAAGTATCTCGAGCTTTACTTATTTATCTGCATCTTTTCTGCTCGCCGTAACACCCACCTCCACTTGCGTACTCCATGATTAGGTAAAGGGTCTTATCCGTCTCGATCACCTCGAACAGCTGCACTGTAGCCCAAAAGAGAATCGGATTAAAATCCCACATACTGCACATACATGAACAAATCCTGCTGATGTTATAAATGATAACACATCTGCCCGTCTTAATGCGGAGAGACCCCGTCGCTAATGCTGAAGGATTTGATCCGAATGACCTTTCAGCTTTAGAAAATCCAACCTCGTGACCTCTGCTGCGAGGCCCGAGGAGGTGTTTGATACTGCAGCATTAATGGCTCCACTGAAGCCCATTCAGAGCATCATACATCTGTCTGGTATCACACACACACACACACACACACACCTTACCTATGTTTGGGTGATTTAAGCCTTTCATTATTCGGACCTCCCGAAAGAGCTGCAAAGAAGAAACACAATTTGAATATTTTGATGTTTGTTCTGTAATGCCGCACATTTCGACACAAACAGGACTAAGACGCGTTAATACCGCTTTCTAATGAACGTTATTATTATGTTTTAGTGCTAAGTTGTAAGTTATCTTTATCAGTGCTAATAAATCATTTATTGAAGCTTTACATTTCTTTTGGCAGGTTGTAAAATAACTGTACACCTTTCATAAAGGCTCACGGATATCAGGTCATTCATCAATTATTCTTTCACTACAATAATCCACGCCCACTGGAATCGTGTGTGTTACTAATTTCACAATATAGTTGCTTATTTTCACTTTAAAAGCCTTAAAGACCAAATATGTCTCATCAGTGAAGTTGCAGCCTTTGTTAACCTCTTAAACACTGGAGTAACCATCAATGGGTCCATCTTCATAAACACTGAATTTGAAGTTTCCAAAGACAGCAAAATGGTCACAATCCATAAAATGAGCTTGGATAAAAAGAATTTTAAGGGATTTTAAGGACTTTGATTGGTGTTTTCTTTATTGCAGCCATCTTCATTAGTGGAAATCCAAAATCTCCCTCACCCTCAAAAGTCTTATCGATTGTCTCATTATTTCTTGATCTATGACCAATGTGTCCACAAAAATGGATGAAGATTCAGTTCAGCTCATAGGAGTCCAGGATTGTATCAGCTGACTTATAGGCAGGAGGTGAGACACACCGGAACGTCCTTGGCAGAGATACTGAAGCCTAGTTTGACGTCTTAAATCATCTTTATTGTCTGTGTGGATAACCACAATGTCAGCTCACGAGGAAAATATCCACGACTGTTGCCATTTGCCGTAGTTTGTGATAATTCTGATAATTCTGCATATTTGGCCATAAATTGTCTGTCTTTTAAATCAAAAAATACAGACTGATTTATTCACCTTCTCATAACGATATTGAGCAGCCAAAAAAAAAAAAGATTAAAAAAACAACGATTCATTCATTTTTGGAGATTAATTAAAAATGAATGAATGTTGACATTAGCACCCGATTACTCGTTAATATCCCCAATAAGCTCTCCATAGGTGTACAGTCTCTGAGGCCCATTTTACGGCCTCGTCGTGTGGATGCTGCCTGCTCTGTGATCTCATCTCCAAGGGTGAGCCGTTTTAAAAGCCCGTCTGTGAATGGACTGTACATTCAAAAAATACTTTATTAACACGAGCGAGAAGATGAGGCGGGGTGACGTCTTCAACCTGTGGCAGAAATCTGAACTCGATGGGAAACACGAGTCCATATCCTGTCTGACAGATCAGATTCCAACATGAATGCGGGTCTATCCGATAATCCAGATAACGTATATGGATTCGCACTACCTATGGGCAAACCTGAGAGAGAGGGAGAGCCCCGTAGATGAGAGCAGTCAATCAATTCGAGACAGAGAAAAGGAGGACAGCAAGCAGGAAAATGATGTCATCATTTAATAAAACAACAACAACAACAAATGCCCCTTCAACCCACAGCATATACCGTCATAATATAAACAGATTTGTACGCTTTGTCGTAGCAGGGGCAGAGGATTTTAATTTGACCCTACACAGGTTTCACGGCTGAACACCGGCGACGTCAAATCCAAACGCAAAAAGAGAAAGATGATGCAATAAGCCTCTCTATCTCCTTCTCTCAATCCTCCTCCTCTGTCTCTCTCCCTTCCCTCCTCCTTCATTCAATTCCGCCGTCTTTTCCTCTAGCAGTGCCCCAACGTCACTGTTGCCATAGCAACCCAGGTATTAAGACCGGGCTATTACCCGGCTTTGCCAGCTGCGCCGGAGGGAATCTTGGGATATGTAGTGCTGAGGCGTCCCATGAATTCTCGGCTGTCCGCGTCCAAGCTGAGCGCTCGGTCAGATCGGACAAAACAATAAAAAACAACGAGCCGGCTACGTCGGGATGACCACAAACGAATGACAGACCTGAACATACGATGCACGCACAGGGCGTGTTGAGACCCTTCTGCCATTCTCAACACACGGAAATAGAAAAGAGGCATCAGAACCCAGAACTTTCCTTTCCTTTTTTCTCTCTTCAGGTGCTCAGTGATCCTCTCAGTAACCTCCTCCTGTCATCTGAAATGTCCTCTTCTAAGAAGACGTATTCACAGATGTTTGATTCCCCTTCTTTCCTTTCCTTTCATCTTTTCTCCCCACCCATCTCTTCCCTTCTCCCCTTCCACATACAGAACAGTCCAGATTATGCTAATATGGCCTCTTTCATGTCTTCAGCACCAAGGATTTTCTATAGCCCACGGGCATGTAAAGAAGCCTGCTATCATCGCTGGCCAATTGTAGGCCTTTCTCTCCAATCAGTGGCCAATCCTTTGCTCTCCTCAACGTTGTCTTCAGAGCAGCCCGGTCACACACACACACACACACACACACACACACACAGACCATAAAAGTTGGGGCTCTTCACGCCACACTTCCAATATTCTATTTTCTGTCATTGCCTCCTCACCGAGCCAACATGTGAGGATTACAAAAGACGAGGGGGCAAAAGAACAACGAGCGATCGTGATGGAAAGACAAAATTCAATTGATTTAGCAGATCCTCGGCCATAACAATCCAAGGTCAGGGCTGTTGTTGCCCCGTAAATACAGCGACGGAGGAAAAGGAAAAAGGCTCTTCACGGTACGGCAGGAGAAGCACATCTCAAACACAACACACATATTAGGAGCAATTATTTCATCCCTGATTTGATCCTTCTGGTCTGTTCACTCCAGGCCCACAGGCTCTGAGGTTTATCCAGACGGACGTGATGGTTAAATACGGCCTGATGGAGGGTTTCTCTGCACGTGTTGTCAAACTAAGATTCTCCTTCACCCTACCACACTCCTTTAAACTCCTCCCAGTAACCACCAAAATGCCCAAAGTTTACACGTATCAGGATGCTTTCTGAGGAAATCTCTACAAAATGATACCCAACGCATCAAGAATAAGCATTTTTTTCTACAGGAGTTGAAAAGGCCTTAATTAAGTGACTGTAATGTTTCACATTTTTGTATTCTGTAAAAAAAAATAACAAAATGAATCAAAAACATGGACTGCTTTCCTCCAAGTGGACTGAATTATCTCTTCAATTATCAGTGGGTTAGACTCTCACCAATGGCTCCATCTTCATCAACGCCGGCTTTTATACTAAAATTCTACTGAAATTACCATTTTTACACATACAGCACCATGTAGAGATTTAATGGAGAATTTGAAGGGAAATTAAAAATGTCATTAAAGTCGTTATAATGTAAGGGTTACTCTATCTCTCTCTCTCTCTCTCTATCTATCTATCTATGAGGTTTACACTACAGAGCAGAAAAACATCTGACTGATGTCTTGGTATCATAAGATGCAGATATCTGATCACCCAGTGGTCCTCATTCTAGTTCAACCATCAACATGTGGACTGGAAAACTAAAGCCCCGCCCCTAAAGCGTTTCCAACTCGCCATCTCTTTTACAGCTAGATGAGGCGGCCACCAAACCATCGCCAACTGCAAGTCAAGAAAAAAAAAGAAAAAAAGAGAGAGAGAATGGGCCGGACGGCCGCGCTTTGTGAGATGAGTCACTCCACTCTCAGGGTGGCGATTAACCGAGAGAGACGAGGGAGGACTTCCAGAGAGGAGGTCTCCTCTCACCTGCCAAACGGCATCATGTCTCTCTGTGCAGGCCTCTCATGCCTGACCTGAGGATAAACCTCAACCGCACAAAAACCTCCAACAACACAGGATTTGGTTGAATTACACCCAGACGGCCAAAACCTTCCACATATTTTACACACTGTGGTCGACACGCTGGAAAAGCATCAGACAATATGTCCAACACGTCTTAATTATGTGAACAGAGGAAGAACATGAACTCACTTTTTGTAGGCTGGTTGGGTTCAACTGAGTTTTGTCAATGATTTTTATTGCAACCTGAAAGAAAACAAAGGGAATTTATGAGGAGGAGAGGAACATGAATAGGAAGTGACAACAACACTGATGCAGAATCAGCCAAACTCAAGGTAGCGTCTCAAACAGAGGGTTTGAAGGCACACGTTCAGCTGAATGTAGACTGAGGCAACATTTACTCCAACGTTTACCAGTCAATAACAGTTTCAAAGGCAATTGGTTTTAATCCCCACTGAGTGTGACCAAAGACAAAAACACTACAATTATTATGTATCGTAAACAGGACATCCTACCACGTCCTGAGCCTAAGCAAATACACTTTATGTACTAGAGTAAATCTGTCCCAGCCCTATTACAAAGTTTAAACTGTACAAATCATGAAAGCTGCTGAACAAGTCCCACGACGGACTGAGATAATTTTATTGGCTAAAATTACAGTTTCCCTCATTACTTCCTGCTATCTTGGCTGAGGATCTTAAAATAAAGCAGATCGCTCCATCAAGACCACGTTGAAAACTCAGCGGCCCCACCTCAGACCCTCCACGCCGTCTTGTCTTACCTCCCTGCCCGTCAGGATGTGCCGAGCCAGTTTGACCTTGGCAAAGTTTCCCTTGCCGATGGTCTTGAGCAGACGGTAGTTGCCGATGTGCGGCTGCTCGTCGGAGCAGGAGGCGATGGAGTTCCTGCAGCGGGCACCCAGCGAGCGGCTGGACTGGCTGGTGCCTTTGTCTGAGCGGCTGGCCGCAAGGGACACATGCTGTGGGGGGTAAAGAGAGGGGGGTCACTCAGTTTACCAAACCAACACCGCCAAACGGCAGCAGCAGCAGCAGCAGCAGCAGCAGCAGCGGGCTGATTAGGGGCCTGGAGGACTGCCGTGTATTTCTGTCACAGAAACCCTTTTGGCTCCTTTAGAGACAGACCGAGCACCCACAGAGAGCTGAGAGGGATTAGGGTCGGCCTCTTCTGTCTGCACTCAGTCACAGAACAACACGGAGCATCACGCCAGCATCCTCATTACTGATGCTCAATGCTCTCTCTAGAATAAAACACAGAATATCACGCAAATCTTTTCTTTGCTGCTGAATTTTATCAACGCATGGTCCGTTCCTGAACTGTGACCTTTGAGTCTTTACAGTGAACTCAAATTAAATAAGAGAATCTGAGGGAACTTGATCCCGGGATGGGGCAGATTTCTTCAAAAGAAAATTGAGGGCTGATAAGAGATTATTAAATGAGGAGAAAAATGACCCAAGATCATTTAATGTAGAGAGATTATAAACACATCTCTTAGATACTTCACCGTTGAAGAGATGGATTCAAATTTCTTGAGAATTTGGGGTTGTTGTTTCATTGCTTTTGTTCCATTTTAAACATTTTTTTACTCTTACGCCTTCCTTTTTTTTGTGTCTTTATATTCTTTGTTGTATAATCTGTCATTTTAATGTCTTTATGCCTTTGGAAAGCACTTAGAATTACCTTCGAGTCTGAATGGTGCTATAGAGAAAAATTGGCTTTGCCCGCATTTCACTGAATATCTTTGATTCCATCCATTAGTGTATAATCAGACTCAACGTTAATGACAACGACAACTAGCATCTGACTGTCACGTATAAACTGTAAAGAGTCTGTGTCTCAACAGAATCGTTCCTCCAAATGTTTGTTTTATAGAAATAAAAACAGTAACGCTGCGAATAGATGACCCCTGTTTCTGAGCTAACAGATGAACACTGAGCATATTCTCTCCATGCTTCGGTTTCAGCAGAGCCTCCCCGAGAGGTCTACTACCAGACTGCTGAAAGATGCCTTCATGTGCTGTGACGGCATGGAAAAGAGATACTCGAGCTGCCCTACAGCTCGCACCGATCCAGAGACAGTTGGATGTGCTGTGATTCTGTCTCCGAAGATGAAGTCTGTGATCAGTAAGCAGAGCACAAGAGAGAAAGAGGACGTGTGTACAGTGTGAAGATGATTCCTGTCAAAAGATACAGGGAAGGACAGAGAACACATGGAATCGCTGCTGTGGCCAAAAGAGACCACCAGGGGGCAGTGCCATCTATTTGACACACTGTGTCGTCCCCCCCAAAAATAAAGAAATGGAGTAAAAGGCAGAATCTGAGTGCTTGAGGACATTTTAAATAAAAAGAAATAAACAGTGACATTATTTTATTGTAGGTTTAGGCTAATGCATGGAGCTAGCTAGCTGCTGGAATGCTGTGGTGCTATGTAGCTTTTGTAATGGCCCCATTCATCGTGTGTTGAAAGTTTGCCCTTCCTCGAACCTGGTTCGTGGCCTTTTTTACATCTTTTTGAGACATCGCAGCACACTGCAAGTATTCGCAAGCCGTAATTCATCAGACTGGCCCGGTGCTTTGGAAACACGCGGCGATGAGTGGGTTGGACGGGGCAGATCATGGGGAACATCACGCTGAAGAAAGGCCAGAATAAATCAAATACATTTTCAGCGTCCATCACTAATGTAGTTATTTATTTGGTTAGATTTAAATGTGTACAATGTCATTATTTATTTTATTTTATTTTATCATCGTGTTTTGAAAGATAAATATTAATTAATTGCTTAATTTATGTTAAAAACTCAGTCATTAGGAGTTATTACCGTTCATCATTAGATTGAAAAAATAACAATATGAATACATAATACTGTCTGTCTATCACTAATTTGTATTTTTCATCTATATATAGTTTGTGTCCTTGTGTTCCTCAGTACCACAAGTGCTGCATTCTTGTATTCCAACAAATAAAGCACCTTCTTCGTATGTTCTGGCTGCCCTGGATGGTGTGAGGAGAATGACAGGAGACGGAAAAAAAGATATTTCATAAATTAAAAAACAAAACAAAACAAAACAAACCAAAAAAAATTGGGACGACAGAAACCACAAAAGCAAAGAAGAGAAAACCAAAAAGGAAGTAGAGGAAAAATGGGAGCAGATGCTGGCACAGTGGTCCCTGGCCCTGAAGCGCCACACGTCCATCCCCCCAGCATGTTATGTTGCTCTCAGCTTCACACATACACATACACACGGTGTTAGGCCCCACCTTCAGTCAGCCCCCCCTCACCAGGCCACCATTCCTGTTCACACGCCCCACCTAAAGACAATTTGGACCAGATTTCTACAACTCAGACCCCAACTGTGCCACACACACACACACACAGCACATTAATCCCCTGATTGTGTACGGCACGCCTTAAACCCGAGCCTCACCTGTGCCAGTGTGACAACACAACATTTAATCTGGTCAAGTCCCTCCTCCATCATCACGGCTTTATCAGTAGAATGATGACGGCGCGTGAAGATCCATTCATTCTTATGGGCAATCCAGTCCCTCTCTCTCTCTCTCTCACACACACACACACATCTACTGGCTTCACCATCCCCTCTGTGCTGGAAGCTCGGCTAACAAACAGATGGGGCCGCTTGGCCAGAAGTGTTGAGAGTGAAGACATGACATAATGCTCGTCAATCAGACTTGGAGACACACAGACAGACAGACAGACAGACGGACAGACAGACGGACGGACGGACAGACACACAGCGTGTCTGCCTGTCTGTCTGTCTGTGTAAATAAATCATTGTTCCTCCTGCAGGCCCCTGTCTGTCTTTGCTGGATGTATGGCGCTGTCTGACACCCACTGGATGAGGGGCTGGGCGCTTTGTGGGCTGCGCAGCGCAGCGCAGCAGCAGCCGAGCGCACATCATTTTACGCAGTAATCCTCCGGCTCCGTCCGTGGAACAGCCCGGCTCTTCTGTGCACCGGGTTTGTTTTACCCCCCCTGTGCACTCGTCACACCCATCCAGCAGCAGAATGTGACATCACTCTCCTTCTAATCAGAGGTGACGGCTGCTGTTCAGGCGCAGAGTTATCGCCTGCGCAGACACTCAAGGTTAGC
>OMNV01012989.1:0-17045 GCA_900303265.1 Brotula barbata
GGAAAAGTGTCAGTCACATTAAACGGAAGAATTGGCTGAAGAAAGTCTTTACCTGCTTTGGCATGTTTGTTGTCAGTTTCTTTGAGTACAGATGAGTGTAGGTGCTGAAGAAAGCCTATGTGGGACATGAGGGAGCAGAAAAAAAAAGTGGCAGGAGAAGAAAAAACAAAACCTCATCTTCTAGACACGGTAATGCGACAGCCGAACTCATATAGATTATTTTATAAGAGCAAAGCTAATTCTTCCACATTGTTATGAGATCCATGTTTGATAGTGCTCTTCATCTGTCCTATTTAGATCTGTAAGAACATCAATCAATTAATATACCTACACTCCCCCCCCCACACACACACAAACACACTACTGTATATATATATGTATATAATTCTGAATCCTAGATTATGCCTTCGAAGCCATTCCAGTTGCCTCTTTCTATCTATATTTGAGTATGTAGTGTGTTTTTGTTTGCTGAGGTGGATCAGTGCTCGCATTCTGTGTGTTGTCACGCTTGACTGACCAAGCATAATTCCTGTCCACAGATAACAAAGTTGGCTTCTGCTCGGCATATTTTTGAGTGATAAACACATCAGCATGCAGGCTGGAAACAACTTGTTCAGAAGTACTCAGGAGTTCAGCTGTTAATCTGCAGATAGAACACAATGATACACATTCAGGCGTTGACCTTTCTGTGGAACTGACTGGAGTACAGTTTCAAAGAGAGCTGAGGACAGTCGGACTTGATCCAAACGGAGGAAAATAGGACCTGGACAAAACGGTCCCTTGGATATTTGAAAAAGGACCACAGCAAACAATAGTTAGACCAAAAAAGACGGATGCAAACGCAAAAAGGATAAAATATTACACTGTATTGCAAACACGCTACTGCAGGTTGTCAGGGACACACACAGCACCAATCTGACTAACCCCTTAGGACATTCTGAGGCCGGGCTGTGACGCATGTGGATCATCGAGAGGTCTGAATCCGGTTTGTCCTTGTGGGAGCCGTCAGCAATGCTGAGACTCACAACAAATCAACAAAGTTTCTGACACTAAAGCCAAACTATGCTGTTGTGGTTTAAACCCTTCAGACGGTGGCAGAAAGAGGCCAAACTAAAGTCCTTAAAACGGGAAACTCCATTAAGAGAAGCTCAGATTAATCTGACTCTACACAGATTCAATGATGCCAAATTGACTCCGCGGCTTGCTATTGAAATAGCTTCATCCTCCTCATCCTCACTCTGACTCATGAGACACATTTACTTGCTCTTTTCTTCTGTGTAAAGAAAACAGCTGAATTGCTGATTGAGTAAAAGAGCTGATGGTTGGGAATCCTGTGTGCTTTATGAGCTGTAGCAGTTTTTTACTTTTTGGGGAGAAGGGGGGTGTTTGTCTCACATTAGCTTCACTATTGTGAGGAATCACTGAGCAAACACTGTTCAAGATCCTATAGGGACAGGGAAAACTAACCAGTTGTAGGATTCAATGTCCTCAAGAGAGTGTGCATGAAATTTTAACACATAAGGAGCTAACCTGTCATGTTGCAGGTATCCACCAAGTCCAAACCAGAACACAGAGGCTCAAATTAAGCTCCATTTGGACGAGATTACTTTTCTGGACATATGTGTATTGAATAATTATTATCAAAGCATGTGTAGTCGGCAGCTGTTAGCTTACATACAGAAGACATAAGCATAAATCCTCTGTCTGTTTAGCAGTTTCTGGAATGCATCTGTCCGCAACATCCTCTTAGAAATACATGTAGGTTATAAATAAATATAGACCGAAATATAAAATTGTGCTGAGACGACCAGTTGTGACTAAAATGACAAAGGTCATTTGGTAACAATTAAATAACCCCACCTTTACAATGAAAATGCATGTCAGACACAAGGGCCGAGGATTGGGACCCACAAAGCAGTATGAGAGGTTAATAACAATAACGCTTTCCAGGCAGGGGTCAGATGCAGAGCGGTACAAAGGGTTCAGGAAAACTCACATTATGAAGACAAACAAAAACAAAATCAAAAATCATGCAGACAAAAATCAGGGCAGATGTACAAGAGGGATAGGCAGGCACTGAAACAAAAACAAACAATATCCTACATGACTGGACAGATACAAAACAAAATGCTGGAATGCAAGGCACAGCTACATGACAATCTGATGAATAAGTACGGAAAAACTAAATGTGTATAATGTATACATTCTACAACTGATTAAATAAGTGGCAGGATGCAGATAACACAGTAGAGAGCAAAAAACCATATGGTCCCATGTGCTCTTCGCCTCGCGGAGCTTCGATAAAAAAACGATACAGTATGAACACCATGAAATTAGCCTATGCCTACGTGTTTCAAGAGTAAGTTGTGTATGCAAAAAAAAGTGACTGAGATCAGATATAAATAGGCTGAAGATTCTGAAATTTCGTATAATTGAATCTGTAACCATTTTAGGGTATCAAATGAAAGGACACTATTCAAATTTATTTTTGGTTTATACCATGTGTTAAGATTAGTTTTAGTATTTCTTTGTGTGTGAAAAGCTCTCACAAAGATAGTAAAGCGTGTGTGTTTTTTTTCAGCCTTTAATGACAAAATGTCCCAGAAATGTCAAAAATAAAGTCTTATAACTTTCCAAAGTGTTCCATGGAATATGTTCACTTTCTTGAGGCTGTGTGTATATAGTTGTGTGTGTGTGTGTGTGTGTGTATGAAAATATTTGTGTGCATGTATTTTTTTCCTGCAAATAAGCTTCCTAGATTGACAGCTCAGAATCCCTGTTCCCAGTGTGCTTTACTGCTCCGTGCTGTGGAGTGTTTCGAATACGTGTTGTGCGTTTGAAACATTTCCCAATGGGTTCAATTCCCACCCTGAGCCATCAACTCAGCCTGTCTGCTGCTGCACTGTAAAAAATGCAGCAAATTGAAGAGAATAGTCTGAATGGAGGCGGGTCTTGGGTTTAATCACTGATTTCTGTAGTGATCATCATAAACAGAACATAATTGAATAGATGATTAAAGGGATGTCCAGGTTCTCTGACAGGAGGACCATGGGTCAGAATGTCCACCGAGTGGCGCTGTAGCACAGGGCAAATGGAAGGAATAGGAAAGGGGGCAGCTACTTTCTTTTACCAATTTTTTTTTCCCAACTGTGTTCCAAAGACGATGATGCCACTGATAAACTGATACTATGTGACACCACACGGTGGTACCTCTTTCTCAGATTTGTATAAATATAGCCACATAGTGCAACATAACCCTGAAAAAGCGTTAAATCTAATGTGATATTATTTACGTTTTTATCATTTATTATTATTAAAATTATTATTAAATCCAAAGACATGCAGCTTGGATGACCCTTATGTGGACAAGGGATCTAAACAATGGATGGATATACTTTAAGTATTTGTAGGTTCACCTCCAGGAAGGGACAGAAGAAACCTTGTGTTGATTTTCATTTCAGCGTGAAAGCAGCAAAACTGAAGATTTTTTCAAGAAGAGAAAAAAATTCTGCTCTTCTCCTGTCAAAATCTGCTCAGTGTTTGCTCCCTGGAGCATTGTGTGTGTGTGTGTCTGTGTGTGTGTGTGTGTGTGTAGTTTGTTATATAATAGCTCTCTGTGTATGACAGTCCAGAAAAATCAAACAAGGTTGCCAAAGTGTCAGACTGTCAGAGTTCAGACCACACACACACACACAGAGCCAGTCCAGTGAAACATTATGCACAATGACAGAATTCCAACATCTTCTGTGAGACAAGCTTGTTTACACCTGGGCCCAAAGTGTGTGTGAGTGAGTGTGTGCGTGTGTGCGTGTGTGTGTGTCTGTATGCGTGTGTGTGTGCAACCAAGGTGTTGCTGACATATGGCCGTGCAGATGGTGCTCTGCTGTGGGAAAACAGACAAAGACAATGGTTCTTACTCATCAACCACAGGTCCAAAGGATTTTGATCCCACTCTGCGTGTACAGACAAGTTCAAAGAATGTGGGATTCACGATCAGCTAATCAACATGTTAATCAAACGACAATTTACAACTCTAACCAAGCAGAGCTCTAAATGTAACAGCTTTGTAACTACATAACTAAAGTAATAGATTTCATTCTTACCAGCGCACATTGTCATGTTGATGAAGTTTGTCAGGTGGTGGTGCATGACTGACTGGACCACACGACTCTGGCTCCTGTCAGAGACCATCTTGTGGCTCAGAAAAATCAACACCATCTGATTTTAGAACTCTTCTAATAAGTATTTACACACGGGTGTTTACCATTTTACTGTTCTTTTTAGTACAATTTATTAGTAATTTATGGTTTCATTGAGTTTGATTTAACATGAGTCATTAAGACAAACACACAAGGAAGTCATTAAGAAGAAGCCTTTAATTTGTGTAACTTTCAGTTGCATTTTTGTCCTTCATTCAGTAGCTTTTCCTACCACACGCAACAACAAAACGAAGCAGCAACCAAGAGAATCAGCTGGCACAGAAGGGAATCCACAGGTGGAGGAATGATGATGATGATGATCGATGACCCATCGGCCATGACAGGAAGTATGTCACACGTGATGCATAAAGGACTGAAAATAACAGTTTTATTTAAGTTTTTATTCATTGCAACAACCTAAACTGATACAGTCAACAACAAACTATATTTGGTTGAAGAAAATTAAACCGACTGGCATAATTATCAACATTAACTGTTTGACAGGGTGTGACTGATAAGTTGTGAGCCTACTATAGCAATTCATAAAAATTAAACCTGAGTTATATCATTTTTATCCAATAAACTCTTGTCATTAGTCTACTCAATTAATTTGCACAAGTACTTTTTGAGTCTCTTCTGGTTTTGTTGATTTAAAAAAAAAGAGAAAGAAATGCGTGTGTGGCCATATTTACCTTGCAGTGTCAGCATTAATCTGTGAGAGCGGCCCAGGCAATCAGCTTAATGCAAACAGAAAGGACAGCAGACAAGATAAAAGACAAGGATGAACGGAAGGTAAATGTAATTTGTCTTTGAGAGTGAAAGATGCAGCGAGCGCACAGAGAGAATGAATGAGATTAAAAAGACAGATGGATGAAGTTTCAGGAACGCAGACTTCATTTTCAACTCTATGGACTGTGCACTCAAAAAAAGAAATTAATGATAATCATTAGTATTGTTTTTTATTCCTCTCCTGACATCTATTGATGGGTATGGGGGTAATAACATCAGGCCGGACGACGACCGCTCCCAACATTCCATGGCAAAGTCAGAGTGAGCTGATGCCACTGGTTGATATTCCTAAACAAATCAACATGACTCATCTTTAATCTATGGTATTATTGTTGTGTTGGTGGTGTGGGGATAGAATAAGGACTAACAGACGCCTATTGTGGGTTTAGACTCACAACCAGGTTTCACTCTTTTTATGCCAATTTAGCTGTTGTCTTTTAGCTGAAATCACACCAAAATATAATTCTTTGTCCGTTTTGCCCATGTAGTCCAGGCAACATTCCAGCTACATAAGCCAACCCCTTAAAATGTTTTAACTTCTGGTCTGTACATTCGATGCATCTCCCATTCAGCCAATCATAAGCTTCTCAAATCACCTGCAAAAGGGCCCTCACTATTCTTCTTCTTCTTCTTGATTTCAGCTTGGAATTTGACACCATTTTTTCTGTCCAATGGACCAAGGTCTCTCTCCTTGGTCCATTGCTTTCCATTCTTATTTAGGTGTTATGGTAAATGAGGCGGCACAATGCAAAGTTGATGTATTTTCCAGTCTGCTCTACAGGACACGGTAGTAACTTATTGGTTTAGTTTGAAATGATTAAGAAGGAAAAGGACTCCTTTGCTGTTGCTCAGGCACCACCAGCATTCTCCACTCTGCCTATGAACCTACAGTTCGTTTGATCCCTCCATGGCTCAGTTTGAGCACCAAACTCTCAGCTAATGCAGCTAGACAGAGTGTTGGCAATAGTGTACAATGCCACTAGCGATGCGTGAGCTTTTAAAAATGGATGACACTCAGAGCAGATGAAAAATTTCTGATCATTGTCACATTCCACATCACTTGGAGGGATTTGTTTATAGTTCAGAGTCTTTAAACCTGACTGAGGTTCTCTGCTCTCCTGCCAATCATTATCGTCATCTGGTTCTGATTCAGAAGAATCTGAATCCTTGTCCTCAGTAGCTGGATATAGGTTCCTGTCTGGTTCTGGTCCTCCACAGTCCTCTCCATTAGATTCTGTTTTCATCTGTTCATTTGAGCTGCTGGCTGGAGGCTCTGCCTCTCCATTTTCTTCAGTTTGGCTTTGATGAAGCTGGGAAGACCTGGGAAGTTCCTCTTCATCACTTTTACTCTTCACATGGACAGGACAGACTGGAAGTGAATTTGGTGACATCACCCTCCTCCGGACCTTGAAGCTGCTCACTGTCATGCTGGCTCCAAAGTTCCTCCTGTTCCTCTTTAATGGGAAGATGTTCTGGATCGTCCTGTTTCACACGGGAGCTCAACTCTAGCTGCCTTAACAACTGTTGGACATCTGGAAAGAACAACGGAAAACACAAAACATGACGACAAATTTACTTTGCTATATACTATATAAATTTCTATAGAAACAATAATATAAGATATATATCCTGGTCTTGAGTACATTTCAATGTCATGTATGAGCAAGTGCCAACATAACAATGTGGGCCCCTCAGGCTCCTACAAGCATGTCTTAGCTTCAGCCACACTTTGTAGATTTTTGTACATTATCCTTGGTGAGGGAGTTAAGGTGTGTACAGAAATGTGGAATCCAGAGATTTTAGACCATTCTGACAACATTTACGTTCAGAATCACACAAGATCACTGCTGTTAAATTAAAAAAATCAATATGGAATATGATCGGCTGCTTCTGTGTAACGCAGGATGATAAAGAAATGAGGAGAAAGTAAGAAAATATGCAGAGTGTGAAGTTTATGATTTCACTAAATGCTTTCGTGTCTTCACAGTTATTTTTGATGATAAATGGCGCCTTCTCTCTCTCTATCCGATCAAGCCATTACCTCTCTTTTCCACCCACCTTCACAGCAGTGACTGTGCTTTTATCCAGACAGATGTGATTATGTATCCACTGTGATATGTTTATTAGGGTGGCATTCCAGAATTACAGCCCTGGCTTACATTAAGACACACGGCCACTTCCCATTTCTTGGTGGCTTGCCATAGCTAAAAAAGTCTGGCAATGAAAAAACAAATATGTGTTAATCAATTCTGCTTGAGAGCATCTGTGGTGTGTTGCGCTATTCCATGATGCCAGAATAGCAGCACTACTGTCACTCAGTGTATGCGTATGCAGGTGGTGACAAAGTAGAGTGGACCGGACATGCGAATTCATTTTCTATTGCATCTATTGTAGTGGGCTCATTTTGTATCCCTCCAGCATATGGTAGAGAGATTCAAAGAGTGAACTACCAAAAGTTTTCCGCAGTTGTCAAAACATGTCGGGGGGCCTGTGTCGCTTTCATCCATCTGACATTTCACCATGCGTATCCGCTTTGCCGTGACTTAAAAGGTTTTTGAGCATTATAATACTTCATCTATTTCAGAAAAAAACCCAGCCCAGTCGTCAAAGGACGTCAAAGTTTAATCTGTTGCTTATTTGATTTTCTCAATTTGATTTAAAAAAAAAAAAATGAGTATGCCATGAACCGTTGTTGAATGCTGTCAAACGGCGCCCTCTACAGGCAATATGCTGAAATACAAACCACAAATTCTATCAACAATGTGCTGAATGATGGGGCAGTTTCAGCGTCTTAAAACAAAAGATAAGAAAAACAAAGTGCACAAACCTGCTCCGTGTAAGTCAACTTCAGGCTTCAGAACAGCCTCCAGCAGTTTGCGTCCTTGGTTTTCTTTCGACTTCTTCCATGGGAGTTATGGTTTCTTTACAATCAATCGTTTAACACGAGCAGCTACACAGTTTCTCCCGTGTGGTTCTCCAGAGGACACCAGTGTGTTAACAATTTCCCCACACATTGCTACCTGAATGGTGTCACGTGTGAACATTTAGTTATGCTTTATGAGTGAACCTTTCCCCATAGACATTGCAAGTGAAAGTCTTTTTTTAAACCTCTCTTACAAACTGAACAGCTGAAAGGCGTCTCTGCAGCATGACCTCTTATGTGACTTGTTCGGTACTCCCACCGTATGAACCTTTTACTACAAATAATCTTTTACCCAAAAGGCTTTTTTGCAGAATGATTTTTCGTGTGAACAACCAGGTTTGCAAGGCCTTTCTGCAGTGTGATAATTGACGCATCGTTTCTGAGCAAATCCTTTACCACAAACACAGCAACTCAAAGGCTTTTTTGTTGTACTACAACATACAAGGATTTATTCACGTGAAAACGTTCATTGATATAAAAGAGAAGATGTCATTTATTCCAGATTCAGATTAGGACACATGATTAATACAATAGATGGTACTTCACGAACAAAACAAAACTAACAAATGTGAGATTTGTTACGGCAAGTAGAACGTAAATGTGTTAATATTATAGTATAGTAAAATATGTATAAGAAAAAGTTCAATGAATACGAGTGAAAGAATGAAAATAGGGAAATTGCGTTGTAATGGTTTACTAGAGAGGTAAGAAAGGCTCTATGAGGGTATTTACGTAATCCCATAGGTGGCGGTATGATTTGTACGTTAATTGTAACCAGCCATTAAAGAAGAGGAAGAAGAAGAACTCTCACATCGCGTATCGACACCCCTCACCTCCAAATGTACGCAAGAAAAACAATAACTAGCGTAGTTTCCCATTCAGAGAACACAACGCAATGGCAGCGAGGGAGATGCAGGAGAATTTTCCGATTCCTGCATTGCCATCAACGGCATTAAGGAGTAATAAAGGGAAAAGAAAGACGCCGTACGAAAAGTTAGCAAATAAAAGGAGACTGGACCGAGCATTAGGCAAAACTCGGATTTATATCGGCGTAGTTTTTAACCGATGGCGGGAAGTCAGAGATTCGAAAGGTTTCAAAAATGACGCAGAGCTAGCATCTTTTCTGCTGGACAGGTAAATATAATATAGCTTTTGATTAGTAGCTGTATTTGATCGAAGGTCGCGCTGATACTGTCCGGACCAATCGTAGGACGGCTGTCATCCGATTTGTCTTGTTTTTAAAAAAAAAAGTTTTTAATTTCAAACCGTCGTAACCAAAGGCTTCGAGTTTGCCGGTGACATTCTCAGCGACTGTTGCCTGCAGTGTGCCGTCATATGTCAGGTTTTACAACATGTTCTGTGTGTGATCTGACGCATGAATGGTGATTTCTAAATTTTGTTACAGATACCAGGATGATTCTTCAGCTACATATTGTCCATCAAAACGTCGGCCAACCGCAACAGCGCCACCTGCCATGTCCAGCAGAGTTGTTGCTGAGTCCTTGTCAGACAGGTGAACACTAGCTGCAATCTTCCACAGCACAGCACAGCGCATGGAATACACACACTTCGCCTTAGTGCCCGCCCTCCAAACACACACACAAACACACAGACACAAAATGCCACCAAATATGATATTCATGATTTTTTGGTAATGCTGTAATCAATGAGCTGATAGACACAATCATCTGTCTAACTATTACTATATTGTGGAAGTTTTCATCTCAAGTTGCATTTATTATTTTCTGGCACAAACTTGTTGAATGTGTCAATTAATCTCCCTAATCTTAGTCCAATTTAAGGCATTTTGAATTTCAAACTAACACTTGATAATAAGATAAGATAAAATTAATTGATCTGTGACCTGTGAAATTCCCATGTTGCAGCGGCTCAAAAAGGTACAAGTAGAAAAAGGGGGGAGACATAATATAGGATAAGACAAACTACAAAAACAATAAATAAAGTAGTCATATAAGAGTGAATGAATGAAAAATATAAAATCTGAATTATTAAACAATATACACGGACTATGTACAGTATACACCATTCACATACTGATATAGGAGATATGTGGATATGAAAATACACAGAAAAAACACAGATAAGAAATATGAATTGAAAAAAACTATAAAACAAAACTATATATAACCATTTAACTATACTTAACTAAATTCAAACATAATTAATGTAATATAATGATTTATTTTTATTGCCAAAATTAATTGTCAAATTATAATTACCAAAAAACAGAACTAAAATAAAATCCAGATCTAAAATAGAAAAATTGTCATACTGTCATACAACATAAATGTTTGTTTGGCTGTTAGGCGGCTTTGTTTTTGTAGAAATTATACTGTAGTTGCTTTGAATACAGCCACGTGTTTGTCTGCATGACTCTCACCAGACAGTTGATTTTTCTTATGTCAGTTTTCCATTCAGCAGAAATGAATCATCAGAGCCTCTGTATGTGTGGATAAACATTTTTTTTTTCTTGGGTGCACAAGAAAAAAATACATCTGGACTTTGAAAATCTGACCCACCAAAAACCAGCAAATTGGCTGTTCAAATAAAGCAATGAACGTTGCCATGTTTCAAACATGCTTGAAAAAGGAACACTCTTAAAGGCTATAAACACAGCTTACCCCAGTGGTTTTTAAAGGACAGACCTATCATGCTTTTTTGTCTGAGTTTGTCTGCACTAAAAGTTGGAATGGTTGCATAAAAATATATGAACTTTTTTTGTGAATCAGCAGTGCAGTTGAACTAATGAGGAGATATTTGTGCTGTTCGACAGAATCATAGCAGAGAAACAGAAGGAAGTTTCTCGTTTAAAGGAGGAGTGTGAGCCACAGCACAGACTACTGGACCCTGTTCTGAAGCCTGAAGTTTGTTTACACAGAGCAGGTTTGTGCACTTTTTTTTGTGTTCAGTCTATGAAGACTGTAGAACGCAAATGTCAGCATGAAAGCTTAGCCAAATCACAGCCACTGTAGAAAGGTACTGAAAATGCCTAATCTGTCACCATGGTGTTGATAGAATTTTCTGGTCTGCAGTATGTGACATTTGACCTGTAGAGGGCTATTATACTGTATGTCATGATCAACAAATATTAAATTGAGACATTGTAATAAACAGTGACGTTGCTGTCGTATGCTATGAAAAGTGCTTTACTGATCCATAACAATATTAAGATTATAGATACCAAATCAAACAATTGAAGACAATTAAAAGGAAAGTGTAAAAGATGCAAATTTGAACATATCTAATTACCATTTAATTATGTAATAGATATGTTTATCATCTCTCAGTATTTAAGTATCTCAGGTAATTCTTCCTCAATCATTTTTAATAAATGCATATGATAACCAGCACAAACATTTAGCAAGCATTTCAGCAATTTTACTCATTTATTTATTTATTTATTTATTTATCTATCTATCTATCTATCTATCTATCTATCTATCTATCTATCTATCTATCTATCTATCTATTTATCTTACAATTTTGAATCTCATGATGGTCATTATCATCAATGTTTTGGGATTAACTCACTTTAATTTCTATACTACCATTGTTGCTTGAGCTCATTCAAGCACATATCAGATGGGAAGAAAATGATATTGACCTATGTGTGCCTACAATTTTTATTTTACATATCATCCTTTTTTGTCTTTTATTTTTTGTACATGTTACATATGTCATCCTGCAAGATATGTCAGATTTTTTTGCGTGAGTTAAGTCATTTTGCTGATGAAAAGTTCTGTAATTCATTTCAGTAACACAATATTTAGTTAACTCAATTGAAATGTGTGAATTAAAATTTCCGCCAACACTGCCCCAAAGTTAATCTACACATGGAGGTGTAATGGAGCCGTACAAATGCCCTCTCAGTTCTGTCTTAATAGTCTAGCCTAAGACTTGTGTAAAAACAGGGGATTACTTTTGGGACTTATGGGCCTTCAGTATGATGGCACGGCACCATGCTCATTGAGGCTGACTCCCCAAACCGTCACAGGCATCTGCCTATAAGAGTGTCAGCCTGGAGCTGAAAATAGAATACTATACATCCATAAAATACAGGATGTACCACTTGAGTTAACATAAACTCATTTTCAAAACGTGTGTTTATTCCAGTGTTCCCTGCAGACGTCCAGGTGCAGCATGAGTGGAGCACCATTGTGAAACAGGAGGATCCAGAACCTCCTCAAATTAAAGAGGAACAGGAGGAACTCTTGATCCATCAGGAGCGAGGACAGTTTCAAAGTATGCCAGAGGCTCATATCAAGTTCTCCCTTATTCCTGTCCACTTGAAGAGTGGAAGTGATGAAGTTCAGTCCTCTCAGCTTCATCCGAGCCAATCTGAGGAGAACAGTGAAGTAGAGCATCCAGTGAAAGCCAAATCTGAAGAAGAGGACTGTAGAGGACCACTACTATGCAGGAACGTAGATCCAGCTCCTGAGGACAAGGATTTAGACTCTTCTGAAACTGATGATGATGATGATTGGGAGGAGAGCAGAAAAAATCACCGTTTAAACACGTGTGACAATACCAATAAATCTTTCATCTGTTCTGAGTGTGATGAAATATTCAAATTCAAATCTCATCTGATGATTCACATGAGAATCCACACTGGTGAGAAACAGTTTGCTCAGTTTGTGGAAAGAAATTCAATCATAAAGCAAATATATCCGTTCACCTGCAAGTTCATTCTGAAAGAAAGCCTTTCAGATGTTCAGTTTGTGGTAAAAAATTCAACCAAAAAGGATCCTTAACTACTCACCTAAGACTTCATTTTGAAGAGAAGCCTTTCAGATGTTCAATTTGTGGAAAAGGATTCACCCATAAAGTAACCTTAACTGCTCACATGGGAATTCATTCTGGAGAAAAGCCTTTCAGGTGTTCAGTTTGTGGTAAAGGATTCACTCATAAGGGAACCTTAAATAGTCACATGCGAATACATTCGGGAGAAAAACCTTTCAACTGCTCAATTTGTGGTAATGAATTTGCTCATAAAGGAACCTTAATTAATCCCATGGGAATTCATTATGGAAAAAAGCTATTCAGTTGTTTAGTTTGTGGTAAAGCATTCATTTTAAAAAGTAACCTTAAATACCCACATGCGACTTGTTGGATTTATTCATAGAAGACATTTAACTGCTTACAAGAGGATTCATGCTGGTGAAAAGCCTTTTGGGTGTTCTATTAGTGGTAAAAATATAAAAATTTAAATGGCACCTGTGGTAATTCAACAAGCAATGAGCACGTCTATGAATAGTTCATGCATTCATTATATCACTGTAGTTAAGGAAAAGCCAGTCAGGTAAGTTGATATGAAAGCTTGGTGACTTTTTAAAATGTCTCAAACAGTGTCATCAAAATGGCGTTACGTAGGGATGCACCGATTTATCGGCTCAACGTCGATATCAGCCGACGTGCACGGGGTTGACTGGTATTGGCCAATGGCAAATAAGGTGGCATGTTAATCTGTTGTGTCTCATTAACTTTGCGTGGGTTCATGCGCTGTCCTGCATGACATGAGGTTTTATAAAGAGGAGGGCAAGGGAATACATAACGAAAACAAAATTTAAAAAATATCAGTTATCGGCCAAATTGTTATTTTAAATATTGATTCATTGATTGATTCTGACTTAGATTCCCACGTGCAGGTCCATGTATGTGGATACTAAAGGTGATGTGAAATAACAGGTAAAGTTTCTGCCCAACAGATAAATCACATCTGGAGAGGGTGGGGGTAGGGATAGTGTGGGTCACAGACAATCCATTCATCCTCTCCCCACATTCAGACACACACTCTTACTCACAGAGCTTGCTATATGTGAGAGATTTAAAGTGTACAGAGTTTCCCCCTGTGGTGCTCACAGGAAAGAACGGCCCAGTGAGCGATGCCTTACTGAGACACTCTTGTTCTCTTGACCGTGAAAAGGAAAGGGAGGGCGAACAGAGGAGGAGGAGGGGAACACATAGTACAGCAAATGTGTCACAGCAAGGCAGCTGTGCTCTCGGTAATACATACTGTAGGTTAGATCCTAAAGGGTGTCTGCATGGACTGACTGTTTTATACCATGATAATGAGAAAGAGAGACCATCTGACATACAACATGAGCCACTCTGGTAAGTAGAACTTGAGTGATATTTGTGAAGATTCTCAGTCATCCAGATCATGGATAGGATTTTAACATCTCCACACAGATTTACATGGGCTTTAAGGTAACTGTCAGTCAATGCAAGTCTTAGTTGCTATTCACAGCTACCAAGGACTCTGTTCTGTTTGGTCTTTGGTTCAGCTTCTTCATTTGTCCGTCTGTTTTGTTTTTACTGTCAGCAGGATTGATTTAACTTATTATATCATGACATCATTTCTTAAAGGGACACCGCTTTACACTCTTTTGTCCTTATGTGTGCCACAACACAAAACACAGTCATTCTCTCTTATGATTTAAGCTCATTGGTCCTGAAATAATACAGCGAAGGAACAGTCTGTAAGTGTTCCGAACAGTTGATGTATCACATCTACAGCTGCTTCAGTCATCATCACAAAGTCAAATTGCTCATCAAGATCCATCCACATGCCCTTTTCATCATTATCAGCACCCTAAACACACAATCTTCTCTTTAGAACAGCGCTATCTTCTGCTTTGTATCATTGCTTGTTTGTCATTGCATCTTTTCCCACACTTTCGCTCCATTCCTTATTACTCAAACTTGTCAGAAATGTGCTTCATTACGTCGGAACATTCTTATTAAAAACAACAAACTTGCAACCAAAAATGACTGTCAGCCAGATGTTATCCTGATTCTCAAGGACGGACTATTTCAAGACACTTCAGTGTCATGAAATAGGGATTTTCACCCAAACTACTCACCTTCAATCAGTCTACTGAGGCCCTAAAAGACCTCTGTGCAGCATCAAATCGTTCATTCATTGACTTTTCCCCTCCCTCCCCTCTCCACTTTCCAGCTTTGGTAAGTCAAAGAACTGACTCCTTTTATGTTTGGTGCTATGAGGGCTATAAGAGCGGCATTATTATAGTTGCCAAAAATACCAAATTATTGAAATGTAAAGCTATCATGATGATGATGATGACAACAACAACAATACTACTACTAATAATGATGATTAATAATTATAATTGTGAATATCTATAGTACAATTGTGAACACCCCCATACCGTTTCTTGCGGCTCTGTGCTCTTTTGATTAACAGGAATTGATGTAGCAAATTGCAACATGGGCACCAATTTATGTTTCTTTCAGGGGATCCTAAAAATGCTTCAAGTCAGCCCATGTAAGATATGACCAGAAAAAAAAAACGCACACACACACGGAACAAATTATTAATCTTAATTCAGGGAAAGAATGAAGATTGTACATGTGTTCCTCTTCTCTCCCAGTACTTTCTCACAACACATACAAAGCTCACACAAATGTCTCTTCTGACCATATTTCCAGAAAGTCACTCTTCATTAGGCCTCATGCTGGCTGAGAGGGACTCTGTGTTTCCTGAGCTCCCACCACTGTTGAGGGCTGAGCCTCAGAGGTTCTCTCACCACAGGAGGAAAGCCAGCGCGCCAGCTGCTAGGATGGAGAGGAGATGTAGAGACAGGGGGACCAGCAGAAACAACCCAAACACTGACAACTATTGCTCCAGGAATCTGGCCATGCTGTCTAGGTAACAGTATGCTTATGTTTTCAGACTGATCAGTCTAAGGCCCTGTCCAGACCTGGTTTTAACAACAGTTTTGAATAACTGACACAAACTGTTTGTTTTTACTGAGCAGGTCCCTTATCCTGTGCCGCTCCAATACCATAGACTGCCCAAAGTCAGAGCCTTTGGAGATGGGCAGGGTGGCAGGAAGCAAGACACTGGGGACAACTGGGGATCAAACAAGGCACATTGATAAGGAGAATAGGTGCTGGAGGAAGACAGCCGTTGGGAAGACGAACGGCTCAGACAACCGTCACACCATCATGCTCAGAGAGAAGAAAAGCTGCACACCGAGGTCTGGCTGTATCAAAGTAAGTAAGACTACAAGACTTTACTACAAAATATCAATCACAGTCATAGAATATAAACAACTGTTCCCACTTATTCACTTGTAACAGTATGTATAGATAAAAATGATCATAGCCCCCAGGGTTTTGGTAAAAATGGACTAAAACAGGAGCAACTGTGACCCAAGTAAGAAACGGTGTAATGGTGAATCACATAGAGTAGTTGTACAGTGGCACAAATACTTAAAAATCCTAGGCCTTCATGATACAGGTATTTAACTAGTTATGCACAGTCAGGCTCTATTTGGTGTATGTGTGTGTGTGTGTGTGTGTGTGTGTAGAAGAGTAGTATTTGGAGGATGTGTATGGCCACTGCGAAAAGTGAGGACATGTGTGGACCACAAATGGCTGACAACAGTGTCCAGACTGAGGACTTGGGCACAGATTTGGAGCCTGGGGAGAACAAAGAAAACCCACAAAGGTAATTACAATCCCGCTCACTGCTTTAAGGGGCTGATTTATGAAACTGACTGCAAATCACCATCAGAGATTACATTTTGTGTAATTTTATAGTTTTGGGTTATTTAGTCTGATTTAAAAGAACACAGTGCAGATAACTTGAATGGAGTGCAGGTAGTAAGGATGAGCTTCAGTGTGACCTGACAACATGTGAGGGTGATTATAGGGCACAATGGCTATTAGCCAGTTGAATGTTGGATCACTGGGATGAGGGTATATGATGCTGAAAGACCCAAAACACCCAATGATTCCAGGAACATCTCTCTAAATGCAAACACCAGCAGATGTATTTAAACAGATGAATGATATTCTCTATATCTGAAATGTCAGATGAGTAGGAACAGTTAAAGGACCTGTTGGATAACATTTTAATATTCAATTCAATTCAATTCAATTCAATTTTATTTATATAGCGCCAAATCACAACACAAGTTATCTCAAGGCACTTTACAGGTAAAGCAGTTCAATATATAGAGACCCAACATTCCCCATGAGCGAGCACTTGGCGACAGCGGCAAGGAAAAACTCCCCTTTTAAAGGGAAGAAACCTTGAACAGAACCTGGCTCTAGGAGGGCGGCCATCTGCCTTGAACGGTTGGGTT